>JANHZU010000008.1:4067-14094 GCA_032468055.1 Acrochordus granulatus
TTGAGGGTCCCTTGGACGGCAAGATCAAACCAGTCAATCCTACAGCAAATCAAACCTGATTGCTCTTTGGAGGGACAATTATTGAAGCTGAAACTCAAGTACTTTGGCCACATAATGCACAGGGAGGACTCATTTGAAAAGACTTGATGCTGGGAAGGATTGAAGAGAAGAGGAGAAGGGGATGGCAGAGGATGAGGTGCATAGACAGCATAGTCGGTGTGATGGATGTAGGCTTGGGAAGACTCCAGGACACAGTGCAGGACAGTGCGGCCTGGCGTAATGCAGTCCATGAGGTCATGAAGAGTTGGACATGACTGCACAACTGAACAACAAAGACAACCCATGACCTGTAGGGTCATTGTTTCACAGACATTTTCTTACCCTTGCATACCCTTGAACACACTTCCTGACCCTTACCATTCCATCCTTGCAGTCTTGTGCACCAATATAACCCCTATCTACTTGAACATCCCAAAATCAACTCTCATACACTGCCTGTTCAACCTTCCTGATCCATGCCACACACACCTCTGACCAACACTGCACCTCTTGTGTACCTCCATGCATCCCCCTGCATCCTCAGAAACCCAGCCAGCACCTCTTGTGCATTTCTACACATACTTGTACCCCTTCTCTGACAATTGACCATTTGCACGCTCCCTTGCACCCCCACTTAGTTTCCTGATCCACATGGCATCTCCCATTCACCTCTGCAGAACTCTGTACAGCCTCCCTAATGGGGAGGGAATGCAATGTCCAGCAAGAGTTGGAAAATGTGTGAGGGCGTATGGGGGGTTGTGCAAGAGATATCACACAGGTCAGGGAGGGCACACAGATGAATCTTGAAAACTATAACAATTAGTTCTAATCACCAAAAGTTATTAAGGTTTACCAGAAATAATGTTTATTTTAACATTGTTCAAATAAACCAACTTTATATTCCTTTCCTTTTAATAATCTTAGTCTTTATTCCCTCCAAACAATATCCAAGAACGTGAATTTTTTCATTTTTTCCTTCTCACCAGGTATTCTGACACTTGAATAGTTCTCCTTTGTAAATCCAACATAAGAAAATTATCCAACTCACACTCCTGGTTAGTTGTTTATATGTTCCTTTCAATTATTAAAATGTCAGTTGGTTTCAACTGTATATCCAGTATTTCATCTTTTTCCAAATCATTGTTGTAGCCTGTCATTTCTAAATCCAAATTCAAATCTATTTCAGTCATAACCAGTAGAAATTGTTCCTCTTCAATGACATTATTCACATGGAATCTTTCTATGATGGCAGATATTCTTTCACTTTTGAGTCCATTGTTCACATATATCCTCCAGTACATTCAGTGTTAAGATATTTTGCTCCATTCTAGATTAAAAAGTCAAATAGTTTTTTTTCTCCTTTAGTTTTATTCCTTTCAGCTCTTTCTAGCATCTAATCTTTAAATTCCCATACTATCTTGTGTGTGTTTTTTAATTTAAACACGAGCTGTTTTCCCACAAGAAATTTGTTCAAATAATTTCATAATCTTATTTCTAGACCCTTAATTCATTTTTAACTTTTCAAAAATAATATATTATTCACCCTTTTCCTGTATATTCCAAAAAATTGCTAAGTCTCTAAAATTGCACTTATGCTTTTTTTGTTATTAACAGTTGAAAGAAAGATGTGATACTCATCCACTGAATGCCATCAAACTTGCTATTCTGAAGGTTCTTGGTATTTCAAAAATAGTTAAAAACTAATTTCAAAAGTGATTAAGAAATGCAGCTCAGTCAAACTATCACAATTGTGGGCATAATGGACTCCTTTGACTTCCACCTGCTCCACTCATAAAAAACTTAATTCCTGTAGCCTACTCATGAGGACAGATGTCTGGGCATATGGGCATTCTCACAATCTCTCTCCAGAGAGATTCTGTCAGCCAAGATCTGTTCTGTGGCTGGTGATGTCAGCTGTAATGTCATCTCCACTATTTAAGGAACATCTAGCTCACTATGTTCTCACAGAAAGTCTCCAGCAAGTTTTAGAAGGAATTTTTGGATAATCTGCCAAACATATTAGACAATTTCGTTTGTTTCTGGAGAATATTCAGCTATTCAGGTCGTTCTCTTTTGTCAACTGGCTGGATAGCAACTATTCACAAATACAGTGATAAGAAATACATGATAAAAATTAATTTTACCACCATTGCATGTTTATGACCACAAAACCTTTAGCATCAAACTGATTAAAGTTCGATCAGCCTCAGTGAGCAACTGCAAGCTACTGGGAGGGTTCTTATGAAACTAATTATAAGCTCACAGATGTGTATTTATTATCTTGTGGTTAGTACTTTTTAGGGAGATGCTGCATTGAAGAGAAAAGAGAGAGCTTTTTTAAGCACTTCAAAGAGGCAGAAAAGGGTAAAAAATACATCAGGCACAGGACACTGAACTAGAGAACTTTGAATGAGACAGCAGCAACCAATGATCTTCACAGCATCTTTCAGTGAAATGCTTCTTTTAGTATCATTGTCACTTAGCAACTGTTTTGCCAGAACCAATTTCAGTCACTAAACAAGGATTACCTCCATTGTTCTTCCTGATTTTGTATTGTATAAACAGAAAATGTTTATTCAGACCTCAGTACTTATAGAAAAATGATGAGGCACATCATCAACTATTTCTTCTGACCTTCCTCTCTAAAGAGAACTGATGGCTTATGACAGCATGGGTTTCTGGGAGAAATACGATTCATAAAGAAAGAAGAATATTATTTAAAGACTAAGGAATATTAAATAATATTAAATTAGATCTAAGTTCAAATCATTGTTACGAGACACACACCAGCTTAAATATCCACCAATAAAGAGTCAACCTCATCTATAAACATATGTGTTTTCTATCATGAGATTCAGAGCTAGAATTTGCCAAAATTTGAGAAACAGCCTAAAGAAACCAATGCTTTTATGTTTCTTTTGAGTAAAATGACTGACAGTTAAATGCATCAGAAGTGATTCTTTGAGGTAATTCAAATGTGATATTTATCTTCATTAGTCAGGCTGATTACCTTTATCTGAGCATATTAATTTGAAGAATGATGTGATAGGAAGTTGTAATGGCAGAATTTTTATGGCATTATTTGATGGCTTCCTGTTTCCTCTACTGTGATAAATGCCTTAAAAGGGTGTGTAAGACAAGTCCACTTTTCTTCCCTATTCAGCAGTCATAACAGATAAACAGATAGCAGGGTGATAAATACATGCATACTAACCATAATGTAAGAGCTAAAATAATTGAAACCATGGAATACAAATAATTTGCAACACATAGACTTCCAAATGTGGAAAACAACCCTGATGATCAGATTTCTGTTGTTGGTCCTAGAAATATTGTTTTCTAGTTCCTGGATAAATTGACTTCACAGGTTTATAAAAAAAAGGTTATGTATTATAAAGAAGGCATTTAAGACTGATATTTAATAAAAAAGGAAATAGCAGTAGCAGATTCCTAATGCAGAAATTGAGCTGATAAATATAATGCCTCTGTCTTAGTGATTCATTTGTTGCCAAGTGGCTTAATTATTGATTTCTGCTGTGGTTATAAGAATGCAAAATAGAGCACCGAGCTCAATATATATGCATACATTACCAAAGTTTAAATATAGTTGTCATTATAACTATTTTTAAACAGAGGGCATTTAAAAAAAATAGCTCTCTTCTTTTTGCTAAGAATACAGTCACCTTCAATATTCTTTTATGGGCAATGTTTACTGTAGTATCCAACCAACATAATTTTGGCCTTTATTTTAGAACTTAGCACAATGCCTTCATCTATATTTTTAAAAGGGAGATACTGTTGCTTACCATTTTCTGGAAAGTGAAGTCATACTGGACAGCACTATTTTTAACCAAGAAGCTCAAGGAAACATCTAAGGCCCACTCAAGATTAGAAATAGATTGCCAGCAAACCCTATGAACATAATCATGTCTCATGACTTTAGTATAATAGTCACAGGACTATTTGACAAACCTTTTTTATAATAATTTTATTAAACATTACATCTTAACAGTGACAGCTAATACAAACTTAAGAAAAAATAAAAAGTACAGAAAAAATAGAAATAAAAAAGAGAAGAAAAAATAAGAACAAAGGAAGAAAGTTGTCCATAGTTCTGTTTAAAAATCTATATATACAGTGAGAAAGAGAGAGAAATGATTTCCTCCTTCATCACAAGTATGAACAATTTTAGTAATTTATCACCTTCTCTTAAAATACACCAGATGATCTCTTCTTTGACCTATAAACAAATCTTTAAAGTTTTGGTATTCAGTCCTGGTCAGCAAAAGACCATTAAGACTGGCTGCTGATCTCCACTGCAATGCTGTACACAGCCTTCAGGGCCATCTAGTTCCCATGAAGTTAGTCATTAGTATTCCTATTTATCTCCTATTTTCCTAAAATAATAAGTTATTTTATTATAATTTACAACTTTTAAATTACATCTTTGTGTCATCGGTCCTCTTGGCTGTTTTTTTTTTCAATCTTTCTAACTTTAAGTGTTTTATACTATCCTTTTTATTATTTTTTATTATTATACTATAAGCTGCCCAGAGTCACTGTAACAGTTTTTTTTTTTTTTTAATTTTGCGGTTTCTGGTGATACTATCAAAACAGGCAGCACCTTCTTAGGATTTTGTAATTGTACTGATTTGTCTATTCTTCTTTGATTACATTTTACATTAAAGGAAGAGCACAATTATCCCCAGTGAGATTTCAAGTTTATATATTCATACTGTATCACCATATTTGTTGGTTTTTTACTGTACCTTTCTTCTAAATTGTTTAAGGTATTATATATTGAGTTGCCTGCCTGCCTTCCTCAATTATGATGATAATGATGAAAAAAATATGATGACAACAATGTTATCTCACAGCAGAAGCCTGTAAAATTAACCCAAAGCCACCCAGTGAATGGTGAGAACCTCTGGTATTCATTTCTAGAGATCATTAGCTAACTATATGATTCACTGGGTGAGGAAAAATCAACTATAGACAGTACACTAAGGGTCTATACAGTGACACTAACTGTTAGGCTAGATAGAATGATCCAGCAGAGCTCTTCTAATGTTCTTAACTGAATTTAAAAGAGCTGCATAGCATTTCTGCCACAGTTAGGCAAACCTATACAAAAATGTTTCTCAGCGGTATTCCAATGTAGCTTTCCTAAATTGCAGTTGGGAAAATGAGTAGGTAGCAAGTTGAGGAAGATATTTTATAAATATATAAAAGGTCCAAACAAAGTGGGACTAATAAAAATTAACCAGTAGATTCAGTGTAAGTGCACTGATACATCCTACTTGCTTAGTTTTTCTCAGTACTCAATGATCTACCTGAATTAATTTATGAATAATTTAGGTCCACTGGATTCTGCAACTTATCATTGAAACATGAACTGGAACATTTGAGGACATCACCTGATCATTTCATAGCCAACATTGGCAAAAGGAATTCTTTTGGTGGATTTACCTGTAGTACACTTTAACTGTGGTAGCTTTTTTACACTCTGCCTGTAATATCTCCTCAGAACCTTGGAGACCTTTTTGAGGTACCAATTGCACATTCAGTTCCCTGTCTGGCAAATACTAACAGGTATCCCTGCTGCAGTTTTTTTTTTTTTTTTGTCTTTAGGACAAAATATTTGCTACATCTACTTACTTTTATTAGAATGGAGAAAAGCTGTACTTTTAGGTTGTACTCTTAGGCTGTACTTAGAAATTTTTTAATGCCCAAAGGGATAGACAATCAAAAGGTTGCTTGTCTAATGTTGTATGGAGTGAAGTTTGGTGTTATTTCTTTGCGTTTTAAATTATATTAAGCCTATAATAAGCTTTAAATTATGGGAGGGTTGTTTAAAAAATATCAAGGAATAGCTACTGATTATCTGGCAATTATGGTTAGACTGAGCACCAAGAAGAGGATCCTTCAAAATTTTAGTTGCTCATCTTATTTCAGATATTGGAATTTCAACTTGTCTGAAACAAAGTGTTGTTTTTTTACAAAATGGATGTTCTAAAAGTGGTAACTTATAGTAAGTGTTATACCACAACAGAAAAAAGATTCAGATGCATAAATTATGTGTGTCCATAAAATCTAATCTTGTGAAATGTCTTTGTCTAAGACATACAACCTAATCTGGATCCCTTCAGTGAAGATAACAGATGTTATGTTAGTTCAAGGGAAGCTGAGCAGGAAAAGTTATGCTAGATAACTTAGGTTAGAATATGCCAACAGAAGATCAAAATAACAAAAATGCAAATAAAATGCATAGTTATTTGATACGTCAACTCAACACAGATGCAAACCAAGACTAAAAGAGTATGAGAGTCACACTATTACAAATCTATTTATCTACAGCTCAACACTATGCTGTCAATAAACTGCTCACTGGTTCTGAGGCTCTGGCACCTGAAATAAAAGCCCCGTCTCAGCACATTTTGTAATTGAAGTTTGTTAATACAATCAGAATGTTGCTGATACCACTGTTTCAAATAATGCAAATTTTGAGCTTTCAACATAAAAGCGTCATTCTCATCATCACTCATGTTTCCATATATTTCCATTTTCAGACTTCTTCCATAATACAATATACATACTTATTAAAATGTTATTTATTTCATACTTAAATCTAAATACACATTTGCCCATATATATAAAATATGGAGAATAAACATAAGGATGTTATTTGCAAAGCAATCACCTGGATGAAAACTTTCCCATGTCATTAATGATATAAAAGATAGAAAGGTATATACTTATGATTAAATTTAAGTATGAAATATTAATTCTTACAAGAAAAACAGAACATAAATAAATCATATGCTTGGCCTTTTCATGGCCAGAATGAAATTTAACTAAATAGTTTAGAAAACAATTAAACTTTCTGCAGTACTAGAACTCACCCTGGATCATTAGATTTTGAATGATTTCAAAACTTCATTCTCCATAGTTGCATAGAGACATATTCTCAATCTGAAACTACCATACATCACCAAGGACATTAATCTTCATTTATCTCCAAGGTCATTAAACAGCCAAAACTTTATGTGTGTGTGTATGTATGTATTTATGTGTGTGTGTAATTTTGTATTATTTTTAAAAAGGAAGATAAAAACTAATGCAAACTAATACAAAATAGAGGACAAAAGAAAGAGAAAGAAAGACATCAAAGAAAAATTTAAATCTGCAATAAAGGGGTAAAATTAAAGAATAAAATGGAAAAAAATATATATATACATATATATAAAGTTTTTGATCTTCTTTACACCAAATATAAGTACAATTTTAAATTTAACTCTTACTCTATAATTAAATTATAAAACTTTCAATCTATAATCTATTATGTCTAATCATCAAAATCATAAATTATATTTCACTTTTTTCTGTTTTGCACAAAAAGTCCATAAGAGTGTTCTAGATCCCAATAAATGGAGATAATGTCTTTTCTCTGATATTATTTTATTAAAGAAGACAATTTTGCAATCTCAGTAAGTTCCATTTTTCTGGAAATTTTTCTGTCTTTGTGCATACAATAATTTTGTTGCAGTTATCATTTTTATTATTTTTTTATTTTATTATTAGTTATTATTTTATTTTTATGCAAAAATAAAGTTCCATGACTTTTTTTCATAACTGCTTATTCATCAACCCCAAAAGAAAAAACTCTACTTTGTGTATCAATGTTTAAAATCCTCTGACTCATTGTGTATATTTAAATCCAGAATGTTTTACTTCACACATCTACCAAACATGATGCAATGTTCCTTCTTGTTGTTCAAATTTCCAACATAAATTTGAAATATCTTTACACGTTCTGGAAAATTTTTCTAGTGACATATAGGTAGTCCTCAACTTATGGCCTGTTGCTTAGTGTACATTTAAGTTATGACAAATATCCTCCCAAAGAAGCTATTTATGACCTGGTTTCAAAGTTGCAGTCTTTGCAGTGCCCCTGTGGTCATTCACCCTTACAACTGTCTGCAGAAATGCTGTGGTGGCTCTCCCACCATCTATCCCCTCATCCCACCATTAGGGTTCCAGCAGGCCCACACATTCCTCCATACTCTGGTCACTAATCACTCACCTTTTACATAGACCTCCTTCTGGAAGTTCTGGAGTCATGTTAGGAAAAGAGAACAAGTTGCTCCACCCCTTGACATCCATAGGCTGCACGGCTGCATCTGGAAATTACCACCATTTTCAGAGTTTTGCAAGGGAGAAGCATTGGAGAAAATCAAAGTGTATGAAGCCTGCTACTAGCAAGCCAGCCATTCAGTTGAGCAGACCTAAACATGCTTGCCTTCAGTGTACTCAAGCCCACCACTCACCTTTACTGGTTTTGCCACTCCTGTTCCCCCAACTTTTTGATAGCAAAAGGCAGTGGTGAAACCAGCAAAGATATGCATCTGCATTGTGAACAAGAAGCATTAGAGAAAAAGAGCAAGCTGCTTGATCCATAGGCTGTGTTTCCCCATTCCAAATGCAAGCATCATTTCAGAGCAACCACAATACATGTGGCCATTCTGAAAATGGCACTTGCTTGTGGGATGCAGCCAGTGAGGTCAACAGAACTGAGGAATGGAGCAGCTTGCCCACCTTCCCTAACATAACTCTAGAACTTCCAGAATTATATCTATAGTAAAAGATAAGTGAATGACCGGTGCCATGGAAGGTGGGGAGGAGAGTATGGGACCTGGTAGTGTGCAAAAGAAGCCCAAGGCCTTTAGGGACCTTGAGGGATGGGACATGGAGCACTGGTGCTCAGGGGGTAGAGGAAGCCTTGAGAGACCTGAAGCAAGGCTGCACTAGGCCTCTGAGGGCTTTCCCCATCCCTGAGGCACCCTCTGCTCCATTAATTAATAGGCAGGCGGTATTACAGCCAAAGGTCAAGAACCACCTAAATAGCAATGAAGTATTATTTTATACAAATTCTCTTTAAATTTATAATACAGTATACATTTAAATCCTTTCAACTAAATATTTTCCCATTCTTCTATCTGTATAATATAACCAACATTCTTAGCCTACTTTTTTATACATTCTTTCACTTGTTCTTCTGCAAAATCAATGAGTCAGTCAATGGGACTAAAAGTTTATTATTCCAAGCTTTTGGGTTCAAACTAGAGCCCATCATTAGGGAACTTCTCTCTCTCCAAAACACCCACACTGAGCTGCTCTACTCTTTAAATAGCTCCTAGTTGTAGATAAGATGTTGATTGCTTTTAGTTGTAAATTAAGGTGTTAATTACTGTATTAAGTTTCAATAGCTATTTCTTTTTACCACCAGCTCCTGCTAAGCAGGTGATAAATCAGCACTCCTATTAACTGACAAGGGGTCCATGTCCCAAGTCCATCGCTTCAATCATCTGCCTAGCTATTTACATCCCTGCTTGGCCAACAGTTGTAGTGGCTGCAAAATTGAACATATGTCCTTGGTCATTGCAATGAGAAGCTAAAATATTATATTTAAAAAAATGAATTTTGACATTTTTTAATGTATGCCACCAAAAATACTACATATTGCATATCACTATCAGATAATTAAGTGTGTATAATATGATACCCAACACAATAGAGAAAGCCCTTTCCACTGTTGTTTGTTCCCTAACATGAAACACTGAAGTATATATAGTATATTTAAATACTTGTTGGAGCACAAATTGCTGCATGAAAATGCAAGGAACATTTTCTCGTTAAATTCCTTTCTGTGCAATTGTTAAAAAGCATACAATAGAATCAAAACATTGCATCTGATAAATTTTCTAAGAGGATATTTATATTATGAGGATATGTTTTGTTGTTCAGTCACACAGTCATGTCCGACTCTTCGCGACCCCATGGACTGCATTACGCCAGGCCCCCCTGTCCTGCACTGCCTCTCGGAGTCTTCCCAAGCTCACACCCATCACACGGACTATGCCATCCATCCATCTCATCCTCTGCCGTCCCCTTCTCCTCTTCCCTTCAATCCTTCCCAGCATCACAGTCT
>JANHZU010000009.1:0-12686 GCA_032468055.1 Acrochordus granulatus
CTCTTTGTCTTCCGTTCTATGGAATACCTCCTTTTATTAATTATGCATTTTAAAATGTTCCCTCCCTCACAGAGAAGAACAGAAAGAAGTTGACTCCTTATGGTGCAACTGAACCAATGGTTGAAACTCCAGCTCAAGTAAGAGAAAGACATTCATTTATTTGATTTGTATTATTTCTTTCTTCCCTTCCTTCCTTCCTTCTTTCCTTCATTCGTTCTTTCTTTCTTGCTGGGACTGGATTATTTTTGTGTTCCTGAGCAATATAGAAGATTAAAGGGAGATAATTACTGGAACTCTTTTTTTTAAAAGATCAGTATTGAACTCTCCTTTCACTTACTCTTTCTAGTTCTCTAGAGATACCATGAGCATTGAAATGGTCGAAAGAATCCTCCATTTCCTTCTGCAAAAAGGAAGGATTGGAGTCACTTATAGGTAGGTTTTCCAAGGTGCACCTGCCAGTAAATTCTCTCCAGATGCTGAGAGTCTTTTGAAGATGCATGGAGATGGAAGGAGAGAGAGAAGGAGAAATTTTGATCCATCAGTCCAGAAGAAAACTGGGATTTCTTTCACTGATTAGCATTGAAAATCTTGCAGAATTTTTATTTTATTTATTTATACATGTATTTATATGCCACCTATTTCCACAGACTCTAGGTGGCTTACAACAATCATCGTACAGTATATATGCATAATACATTGTTTAAACCCAGGTTAAACTCAGGTTTGATAAAAACTTCCTGAAATATTTCTTTACTCAAAAGCTATTTGCTCTCTGTTCATTTTCTCACCTAAACCTTGGAATCCTACCAAGCATAGCTATTTAATTATTGCCTATCTTTGCTATGGGAATTTATAAAAAGGACAGTTCTTGCAATTCCTCTTGGGCCTATTCTGTACTTTTTTTCTTCTTTTCAGGATGGTCTTGTGTCCTTCAAGGAGGTCGCTGTGTATTTCTCCAATGAGGAATGGTCTCAGCTAGATCCTCACCAAAAAGCATTGCATTTGGAAGTTATGCTAGAAAATTATATGAATGTGGCTTATCTTGGTAAGGATTTCCTACTTTTCAATCAAGGAATTCAGGAAAATATTTGTAGATAGACTCCATCAGGTATTGCTTTTTATTATTGTTCAGATTTGGCATTTTTATCCACCTATGGAGTCCTTCTCAAGGACTGGGATAGGGAGATACTGTTGTTTGATGATATGTAAGCTGTTCAAGTAAGGGTCTCTTTTGTAATTGACAGTGATTTTATCAACATCAATGGTGTTCAGAGTTGCTCCATATGTTTTGGGATTGTATCCAAGGCACCTATTACTGCTGGTACTATCTTTGCTTTCTTCTGCCACAGTCATTAATAAAAGACTGCCTTGTCTTGTCCTTTTTCTGTATTGCACAATTTTGTTAATTCTCCATTAACAGTTATTTGTCTTTTTTGCCAAGTATAGATTTATTTCACTCATGTAAATAAAATGCTGTTGAAAGACCATGTCTTCCAAAGTGTTGAAAAGAAAGTCCAATTCAAATTGTCAAAGGCTTTCTCTACATCTAAGATCAGTGTAGCTTTTTTCATTTTATTCTAAGTATTCCAGAATCTCTAAAAGATTTCTAACATTCTCTCATTATGTCTAACATTAACTATCTGTCAGATAAAAATAATGATCTTTATCAATAAATTCTTGCAAAGCTGTGCATTTTTCAGAAAGAATCATTGTAAAAAACTAATAATTGTTCAAAAATTGATATTGTTTTTTTTTTGGTAATGTCAAATCTGTGTCTTCTTTAGATGCCATCGGCTATTTTTTGTTAAAAAATTTCCAACAAAAATGTCATTTTGGAACAGGAAGAGGAAAGGTTCTGGCTTTTTTCTACTTCCAGGAAAGAAATAGATCAAAGACTCTCTAATTAAAAACCCTCTGTGCTGTTTTCATCTGGTGAATTTTCCATTTCAATTTAAATAGTGACAAATTAGCTTGAGAGTGTCATCACATTGATTTCAGCATTTTGAATCCAGATGTCTGTCCTATGAAGAACTGTCATTTATTCAGGCTTTTGAATGGATGATTTTTCTTCTTTTCCTTTCTATCCTGAACCTTGGGATTAGGGGGAAATGGTGCTGTTTTTCCATTGCAAACATTCAGCATAGGGTTAATAGAAGAACTCTTAAGTTTTTTTTTTAGTCATGTGCTTTTGGCAAGAGAAAAATTAAAGCCAAAAGGAAGGTAATTTTGATGGGAAGAAAAGGACAAGTTTCAAAATTGATTTGGTTCTCAACGATCTCTGCTGGAAGTAGCCTCCCTGCAGTAAATGTTTATGTTTTCTCCTAATATCTCTTTGGATGCATTCTTAAGTCAAAACTGACTCTGAGTGAGATTTGAATGTATAAGAATAATTCTAATCAGAAAGGATGATTCCAGTATTTTCACATTTTTTATGGCTCATGAATACAGTAATTATCTCCATTGGAAGAATGCAAACATGCAAGATATTGGAAACTGGCAAAATACCAGAAGGAAATTCATATGACTTCCAACAGTTTGATCTTTTTTTCTAAGCTTCCAATAATTTTCATTTCTCTTTTTCCTTTGAAGGTAATAATGAGCAAGAGACAAAAGATTCCAATGAACCATTCCCTATGATCAGACATGGAGGCAGAACGGAGAAGCTTACGGTTCCAGTGGAACTAAAAAGGCAGGAGAGAAACCAGACAAATAGTTGGAATAAGCAAAGTTCATCTTCCGTTGATGCTCAAATGCAAGAGTTTCTTGACCAACAAGGAAAAAGAAATAAAAAATATGTTGGGAAAAAAGTAAAACTATTCAAAGACGCATCAGATGTAAATGAATACTATCCAACCCAAACCAAAAGAGAAGACTATATATGCAAAGACAGTGGAAAAAGTTACAATTGGACTTTCACTCTTTCTCATGAAAAAGCATCTGTTATATCTCATAAAAAGATCCACACAGGAGAGAAACCATATAAATGCATGGAGTGTGGAAAGGGCTTCAGCCAACAAAGTAATCTTACTTCCCATAAAAGGATCCACACTGGGGAGAAG
Source organism: Acrochordus granulatus (assembly GCA_032468055.1). Taxonomy (NCBI): domain Eukaryota; kingdom Metazoa; phylum Chordata; class Lepidosauria; order Squamata; family Acrochordidae; genus Acrochordus; species Acrochordus granulatus. The sequence continues at coordinate 3,060 of JANHZU010000009.1, forward strand.
CCATATAAATGCATGGACTGTGGAAAGACTTTTACTCATAGCATTCAACTTACTTCCCATAAAAGGATCCACACAGGGGAGAAGCCATATAAATGCATGGTATGTGGAAAGAACTTCAGCCAACATAGTAATCTTACTTCCCATAAAAGAATCCATACAGGAGAGAAGCCACATAAATGCATGGAATGTGGTAAAACATTTAGTCGTAACATTCAGCTTACTTCCCATAAAAGGATCCACTCAGGAGAGAAACCATATAAATGCATGGAGTGTGGAAAGGGCTTCTGTGAAAACTGGTCTCTTACTGTTCATAAAAGGATCCACACTGGGGAGAAGCCTTATAAATGTGTGGAGTGTGGAAAGGGCTTCAGTCAACACAGTAATCTTACTTCCCATAAAAGAATCCACACAGGGGAGAAGCCATACAAATGTTTGGAATGTGGAAAGACATTTATTTATAGCAGTCATCTTACTTCCCATAAAAGGATCCACACAGGGGAGAAGCCATACAAATGTTTGGAGTGTGGAAAGACCTTTACTCATAACATTCAGCTTACTTCCCATAAAAGGATCCACACAGGGGAGAAACCATATAAATGCATGGAATGTGGAAAGGGCTTCAGCCAACACGGTAATCTTACTTCCCACAAAAGGATCCACACAGGGGAGAAGCCATATAAATGTATGGAGTGTGGAAAGACCTTTACTCATAGCAGTCAACTTATTCCCCATAAAAGGATCCACACAGGGGAGAAACCATATAAATGTATGGACTGTGGAAAGACTTTTACTCATAGCATTCAACTTACGTCACATAAAAGGATCCACACTGGAGAGAAACCATATAAATGCATGGAGTGTGGAAAGGGCTTCAGCCAGCACAGTAGTCTTACATCCCATAAAAGGATCCACACAGGGGAGAAGCCATATAAATGCCTTGAATGTGGAAAGGGCTTTACTTATAGCAGTCATCTCACTTCCCATAACTGGATCCACACAGGGGAAAAGCCCTATAAATGCTCAGAGTGTGGAAAGACCTTTACTTATAGCAGTCATCTTGCTTCCCATCAAAGGATCCACACAGGGGAGAAACCATATAAATGCATGGAGTGTGGAAAGGGCTTCAGCCAACGCAGTAATCTTACTTCCCATAAAAGGATCCATACAGGGGAGAAATCATATAAACCTGTGGCATGTGGAAAGGGCTTCAGGAGGAGCAATGACCTAATTTCTCATACACAGATTCATCTGGGTGAGTATCCATGTTCATTCTAGATTTAGTTGGTTAAATCTATTCATTTCCCGTTTAATCAGGAAAGAATAGGTTTTCTTGGGTTTACCAGTACAACTGGCAGCCCCAGAGAGATGAATTTCCAATAAAAACAAAAGAATGGGCATGTGCCATTTTCATTATAAACAGTGAATTTTTGAAGGTACTGTCATTTAAGGTGACAAATGCCATTGCACTGAATAATAAGAAGAAAAAAATCTTGTTTACCTTTATTACAGGGTCACTGGGAGTCAATTCCAAGAAATTGATAATTTTAGGTATCTTGAATGTTGGACAATTTAATAAAGTTGTCTTCATTTTGATATTATAAGTGTGTTTCTTCCCACTTGATCATGGTTCTTGGAGGAAAATTGACAGGCAGAAGAAGCTGCATGTCCCTGATGCATCTTTTCAAGAGAAAGGTTTATTAGTGTTCCTTCTTCTATTGTAGACATGAAGATAAAAATTCAGCTGATTCACAGTTGCTTTTCATAGTTTAAACTTTCTTTTCCCTACTTCATACTATTGTTTTTCCCCTTCCTTTCTTGTTCATTAATACACACATAGATCATTAGTGGACCAGACATTTCCTTGTCTTTCCAAAAAGCTGGAAACAGCAGAACAGAGAGATTCTGATATTTGAATTAGTGTTTTAATTCAAGGAGAATTTCAGTTCCATCAAAGTTTACAGAGAGTGATGGAATGTGATATTAAATTGAATTATTCATTTTTTGAATAATTTCTTTAACATGTATTTGAATAATTCACAATTTATTCTGTAAAATTCATATTTATTCACAATTATTCAACTGAGTAATTGTAATGTTGAATTAAGAGTGACAATTAAGAAAAAATGCAGGTTGAATTTTTCATGACTCTTTCTTTTTGTCCCAAGTTACGGATGCTCAAAAGGATGAGAATGAAAGTGACTCCAGTATGCTGATATTGCAAACAATCAAGCAAGAAGAGATACCTTTGAGAATCAGTGGGAACCAAAATAAAATAATTTGAATTTAAGAAAAACTACTTCAGTACCTCCTGACCAAACACACAGAAATGAGAAGGGTAACTGCCTGTTTGATGTGAGGATACCAAAAAAATAATCAGATTTGCATCTATGGTGTAGAACTGAGACTTGAGTCAATCAGTAGGAATGCAGAAGTATACAATATTTTTCAATCAAAGGCTTCATACTGTATGAGAGAATTGTCAAATATTGTCAATTTATAGTTTGTATGGATGTGAAAGAAAGAAATTGGCTAGTTTAGCCAGACAAATTAAGAAGGATAAACATTAGACAGGATAGAGAGCCTTTTGGGCTCAGTGTGTCAACGATTTGGAAAATATAATGGCGTGTCACCACTTTCCCGAATGAACAAAAGAGAAACAATTCTGTACATATTCATTTATTTTTTAAAAAATAAGTCCAATCATTTGTGATGCTATGTATTATATAGAGAAAAGTCCAGTAATTAGAAGAATGAAATACAAGTTAAATAAACTCATTTTCAGAGGGTCTGCAGGCTGTGTGAGAGCAAACCCCATTCTCACACAGTCTCCCTAGCCTCCAAAAATCGTGTTGAGAATGGGGTATGCTTTCAAAAATAGTTGTTGGGGGTTTGTGAATGCTGGTGTGTCACCCAAAATGTCACACTGTGTCACCCATGACACAGGTGTCAAAGGTTCACTATCACTGACATAGGGTGTAAGTTATATACAAATATCTTTAAACAGATTGGGTGGATACTAGGCAAATTAGGGCAGAAGACAGGCAGGCTTCAGAAAAGGAAATAGTACTATAGATCAGTATTCCACTTTACAACATCTGATTCACAAATCAATGAATGGTCCCTCAAAATGCCTGTATACAGCATTTATTGACTTATCACCTGCAATAAATAGAGGAAAATTATGGGAGAAGTTTTTAGCTGCTGATATAGATAAAATATTACTTTAATGTATAAATGATATGAAGAGTACATGCAAGTATAGATAAACCAAAGTGGCTCAAAAACAAAGCAGACAAAAACCACAAAGCCACAAAAAGTGTCTGCCAATGCTGTGTGCTGATGCCTTTCCTCCTTAATTTTACATAAACAACATTGTAGAAGAGCTTAATAATCCTTCCTTGTTGCTCCATCAGTTGTAAGTAGAAAAATTTCTATATTGAATGCAGACATTCCTTGCATGTCTAACTATGTTGGGCCAATAAAAATCTATATCTGTATGTCAACAACATTAATTGGAATGAGAAGAATTCTGACAAATTTGGCACTTATTCTAAGAAAAAATAATTACAGATAAATTATTCCAAAACCATCTTTTGCTAAAAGATGAAAGAGACATAGATGGACACTGGATAGTAACAAGAGAGAGCAAGTGAGGTCCTTTCAGTATTTAGATAGTCAGTTTACTGAAACACCATCATGGAAAATACATATAGCATCAATAATAACATTGCTTATGAGATCAGTGAGAGCCATTTGCTCCTCCTACTCAAAAGGAGGATGGTTTGTACAGTCTGTGCTTAAGATCTCTCAGAGGAGAATAGTCTCATAGTTGATGCATGGGGCCTCAATTAGGGATTCTGTACAAAAATTAAAAGTGTTGAATACATTTGTGAGGTCAGTCTTAGCTTTATGCCTATGTATACCAGCAGCAAAGTTGAGACTCAAAAGTGGATCTTGCATCAATTAATGGTATTGATTAAAGAAAGCAATAAGGGAGCTGGCGGACAGGTGTAGATATGGAGCACAGAGCTCCTGCTAGCATCTTTCTAAATGTTTTGGGAGCATGATGGAGGGTCCCCTTCTCACCTCCTCCTGAAACTACTCTGAAACCCGATCTGAGCCCTCACTGGCTGGGGAAGCAGCAGCGATTGCTCTCTGCTCAGCTGCTCATGGTGGGAGGGTTTGGCCAGGAGTTGCTAAGAAGCCATTTGGCTCAGCTGTTTAATGCTATGGGGAATGGGAATTGGCTGCTGGTGGCAGCAGTGAGGTCAGGCTGATAGACCAGAAGGCAGAGGAGACAGACCAGGGCTGGAGTCTCTGCTGGAACCTGGACTGGAACTGTAATTTGATCATGAAGGAAGGATCTGAGGACGGTGGTGACTGGGCAAGTCTGGTTGCAAGGACAGGGCCAAAGCTGGTGCTAGAGAGGGGGCCAACACTGCAGAGGCCACAAAGTTTGGGATTATGGCTGGAGCGGCTATTGGTCTTGGACCAGAGTGAAGATTGAGGTCAACGGTTCCTGGGAGTCATTGCAGCCTCTTTTGCTGCTGGGATGTGTCATGGTCAGATCACTCCCAGTGGCTTTGAGTTTCTTGTATGCTGCTCCCCCTCCACAGGGAGGCTGAACCCATTTGAGCGGTCCACCTCCAGCAACTGATGGACCCAAATGGGTTTCAGAGGGAGCTGGGGGATATCCCAAGGGCATTGCTGCACGGTCCTGCCAAAGCTCTGATTACATCTTGGAACTGAAGGACAGCAGGGGCTTCAGACAGGATCATGCCTATGCGGCCTCTCTCAACCCATCGCATTCTGCACTCCCCAGGGTTTATGGAGGAATTGTGGGTTTTGAAAAGAGTAAAGAGATGCCTGGAACATCACTGGAGGAAGACGAATCGGATAGGACATGAGTTAGAGCTACTGTTAAGGTCAGATTCAGTCCTAGAGGGAAACTCATGCATAATGCAGGCCCATTAGAAATGCCTGGGGAGAAATCTTGCCCAATTATCTGGGAATATTTTGATCCTGTTGAAGTGCACAGGGTCTTCTGTGCTGTCAGTTCAACCACCTGTCAATTAGATCCTTATCCATCCTGACTAGTTAAAGTCTTTAGGACGGTGACCGCTAGGTGGGCCTAGGCAGTGGTAAATTCCTCACTGCAAGAGGGGACATTTCCAGGACGTTTTAAGGAGGCCCCTGTTCCACCCTGTCAAAAAACCATTATTGGATCCCACCTGCCTGGAAATTTTTTGTCCAGTTTCTAACCTTCCCTTTCCAGGAAAGGTGGTAGAAAAGATGATCTTCTGGCAGCTTTAGAGGGTCCTGGAAGAAACAGATTATCTGGACCTCTTTCAGTCTGGGTTCAGACCTGGCTATGAAACAGAGACAGCATTAGTTGCACTGGTTGATGATCTCTGGTGAGAGTGGGATGGGGGTAGTGCATTCATCTTCGACCTCTCAGAGGCTTTCAATACCATCAATCCTTTTGGGCTGGCTGCGGGGCCTGGGACTGGGTGGCACAGTCTTGCGCTGGTTTGAGTCCTTTCTCCAAGCCTAGTCCAAATCAGTGTTAATAGGGAATCCAGTTTTTGACGGTTCCTTTGTGGAGTGCTGTAGGGCTTGATACTCTCTCCACTGCTATTTAATATCCACTAGGCAAGATCATCCATCACCATGAGATGAGGTATCATCAATATGCTGATGATACTCAAATTTACATATCCAAATGATGCTGCCACTGCCATCTCATGGTGCCTAGAGGCTGTGAGAGTCTGGATGGGAGACAACAGGCTTTGGTTGAATTCTGGCAAGACCAAGTGACTTTGGGTGCCTGGGACTTCAGGATCCAGGATTTTAACATCTTTAACTCTGGATGGGGTAGCTCTGCCTCAGGCCCGGTGTGCAATCTGGGGTTCTCCTGGACTTATAACTCCTGCCTGAAGAACAGGTGGCAGTGGCTAGGAGAGCCTTTGCGCAACTTCATGTCCATCAGATGCACCCTTTTCTGGATCAGGAGTCCCTGTGCTCAGTCACTCATGCCCTAGCCATCTCACATTTGGACTACTGCAATGCGCTGTACATGGGGCTACCTTTGAAGAGCATTCAGAAACTAGAGCTGGTGCAAAATGTGGCTGTGCAGATAATTCTTGGGGCTCCTAAGATGGCCCATATGACACCATTGCTCTGTGAGCTGCATTGGTTGCTGGTGTGCTTTTGGGTGCAATTGAAGGTGTTGGTTCTTACTTTTAAAGCTCTTCATGGCATAGGTCCAGGTTATCTGAAGGAACCATCCCACCCCAATGGGAATGAACTGCCCCACCAGAGCCAACAGAAGAGGCATGTTGCGGACCCTATTAATCAAGGAGTTCCAGCTGACGGGGTCCAGGCTCCTGCCTTGTGGAACATCGTGCCCCCCAAGGTGAAGTTGGCACTCACCCTTTCAGCCTTCCTGAAGTGCCTGAAGACCTGCTTTGATAGCTGACTTGGGGCTCCAGTGGGGGTACATCATGATGGGGGTGCTTGGCAGATTGTCAATTGTGCTTTGCTCATGTACATCTTGCTCCCCCCTCCCCATCTGATTAATTTACATTAGTTGTAATACTTTTATTTATTGTTTTTAACCTTTTAGTTATTGTAAGCTGCCGAGAGTTGCTTGTGAGACTGGAGGCATATAAATTTGAGAAATAAAATAACCTTATAGGAAGACTATTCCTTAGGCTCAATGCTTATCTGGCAAATCAGTGCCTCCACAGACAATGTGGGTGAACTGCTGAATGACAAGTTATCATGCACTGTTGAGGAACTAGTTATTTTAAAAGACTTTAGACAAGATAGAGAGCAAGTGTGTGAGCTTAAATTGGCTAAGTAGAATCAGTCTTAAAGATGGAAAAGGATTATTTACAGTCTTACATCCCATTCCCTGAGACAAGTTTTCACAGAATGTTGTTTTTAAACAATGCCAATAGCCTATATGGATGGAAGATATAAATGATTACCAACTACCCACTGTTTAGGCATTTGTAATAACTCAGAAGTGGAAGATTTACTTATTACATTGCAAATTGTATCAGGGCCCTACAGCTAGATTCACTATGCCTCTGTTGATCCAACTACATCAGTCTAGTTTAGAAGAAGATAAAATCTGTTGACTGATATAGATGAATATATCAATATTACAAACAAAAACAATGTTTGCAGTGGCCATAAGGAAGATAAGAAAGTGCATGTTGATAAACAGTATGTTAATCTTAGAGGGGATAGATTAAACTACTATGGATTGTTGTAATTTTGCTAAAACCAATGGTTTCAAATAAATGTATATATTACTGTAAAAATAATAAAACTTTCATCCACAATGTAGATCTGAGACCTGAGTCAACCAATACGAATACAAAAGCATGGAACATTATTCAGTCAGAGGCCTCATTATATGAGACAATTGTTGCATGCCTGTCAATGTATAGTGTGTGGAAAAAGCTTCACGGTAAAAAATTCCTCTCTCAAAAAAGGAACCAGAATTATAAGCCTCTGAAATACATGTGCAAAAACGTTTTTTCAAGCATAAGGGCCAAATTTTGCCTTTCTATGTGTGAAGAGGGCTAAGAAGAAAAATCAAAATTTGATTTAAATGGAATTAATTAGCAATGGCATGCTTTTTTTCAGGCATGTATTTAATTCTCTTTAGTTGCATTATAAATGAGTAAAATGTACGTAGGAGAGAAGCCACATAAATGTGTTGATTGTGAAAAGAGCTTCAGTCATGTTACCTTCCCATAAAAGGATCCACACAGAACAGAAACCGTATAAATGTGTGGATGGGGGAATGAGCTTCAGTAGGAGCAATGACCTAATTTCCCATAGATCCACTTGGATGAGAATTCTAGATTTAGTTGCTTCAAGTGGTGCATTTTTATTTGCATAAACATACTGAACTCGGAAAATTAGTTTTTTTTCAATTTGATCTTCAGAATTGGTCAAGAGATAGGGAATCTTAAAAGAGATAGGGACACGTCATCTCTACATTTAAACAGTGCTTTTCCGCAACATTCCTGAGGTGGTTAATTATTCCAAAAAAGTACTGTATTCTAAAAAGGAGAGCTGTTTTAAGGCAGAGAGTTCTGGACTGTGATCATGTCACAAGTGCTTTCCTCTAATCCTCCCCTGATATTGTTTCTCTCCAATCTATTTCCCTAAAACCCTTGAGTTCTCTTGGCTAAATGCACCTCAAGTTGCTTTTTTTTCTTTAGATCCAGGGATGTCCACGGGGGAAGTAAAAAAAAAATCAGAGGGCTGCACGTGAAGGTGTGATCTGTCTTTACAAGTGAGCAGTTGCGTGAGGAGAGCCTTGCAGGGGACAACATCAGCTTTTTCTTCCCTTTGTGTCTTTCCTGGGACTTGAAGACAGTCTGATGAGCACTGAACCTGATCTGGTTTCCATAAAATAAAAGGAAAATGCTGATAGCACCAGAGCTTAGTCTCCTTCGCTAAAAGGTGTCGAGACAGAGGCTGCACAGTCATCTATCAGAGATAGTGCAGTGGATCCAGCACTAAGCAGGGGGGAGACTTGGACTAGATGTCCCCTGAGATCTCTTGCATCTTTATGTTGCTGTGAAGAAATCTCTTCATTGACCAATATGACATTTTGCAACAAGCTTTAGTTAACTGGGCGGCAGCGGCTTAGAAACAAGGAAAGTACTTTTATATCCTGATTCTTACCTGAGAACATTTCTCATTAATGTAAAGCAAATAATAACTGTGGATTAATCAATGGTTTAATGAGTAATTTCTCTCTTGTTCCTGTGTGTTGTGGTGTTATTTGTGTTCCTAGCAACCCCTTTAGCTTAGCCGCTTTTTCTAGGATAAAATGTCACATCAGTGTCCTTGTTTCTTTAAACTTTAAACTTTCTAGTAAAGTTAGAATTGAATCCAAAAGATGTAATAAATCAAAAAATATCATGGCTGGGGAGCTGGCTGGTATGATTTTTTTCTTTCATACACTTCATTACTGAACGTGTATACAGTTGTTCGTATTTCACATCGCTAGGTATTTCTAAGCAGTTAGTTTGATATAATACCATCTTCTCTCCCAAATGGTTAGATACTTTTCTGTTGGACGTGAATGTATATTTTCCTAAGGTAGATTCTGATGGGTAAAAGGATATTTCAATTGTGGAATGTGAGTTCAGTGCCTTCTTCACCAGTTAATTTGCCACTTTCTAGAGACAGACCCATCTAAGAGCCAAATGAAGAATTGATGACTTCCTGTTATAGTCATGGACAGCTCTTAATTCCACCAATATGATGACCCAAAGTACAAAGGTCAGAGTTAAGGCTTAAAAAGTAGGTTGGTGAATTCCATTTGAATAGCCATCTTTTCACACATTTTATGTGTTTTTGAGTCAGCATGTTTGATCAGATCAGAGAGAGAGAGACAGCATATTTAATCAGGTTGTAGAAACACCCATAATATGCTAATCTTAATCTTGTAGTTTAGAATGTGGTGCAATCCAACACTGTATCATTAGTCTGTGATTCTCTGTATTATGCAAATTGAGAAAATAAGTCAGTCACTCCATTATTTACATTAAGCATATAATCTGAGAACTATTAGGGAGGGGCTGTCTTCATCCT
>JANHZU010000012.1:0-10796 GCA_032468055.1 Acrochordus granulatus
TTTGGCACGAAGTTTCCTCGTCTCGTGAGTCGCGGCTCGTCTAGCGGAATATTTTTTGATTAAATTTTTTGCTCATCTTGTGAGTTTCTCGCCCTGCGAGTTACTCGTCTTGTGAGGCACCACTCTACCTTGAACAGTCTTCACTGGTGTCTCTGATCCACTTCTGGCCCCTCCTCAAAACTAATACACTACATGTGGAGTTGAAACTGGTTTCAGGATCTTATTTTAATGAAAGTTCACAAAAGAACTTGCTCATGACACTAAATAAGGGTCAATGTTTCTATATCCTTGCAGCCCAAACTAAGCCTGGGATCCCTCATAATATAGCTATTCTTATTCAGGAAAAAAATATTGACTCTCTGACAGGAGGTGGGGCAGCAAATAAATTTAATAAATAAGTAAATAAATATGATTTCCAATGAACATCATAATTTTGGTCCAATGTGTTCTCAGTTTGTTATAATAGGGGCCAACAATCACAAGAATTGGAGTATGAAACTACCTTTAGACCGTTGCAAGGCCTCTATCCTAGTGTCCAAGGCAAGGTTGTCTAAGAAGAAAGAAACCTATCTGGCCTCTCCTAAACAAAGAACAGGAACTGAGGAATCTAAAGCCAAGTGTTGTTCATGAAAATCACTCATACACACACATGACTCTATCAGGAGACTGCTGACTCATAAATGACTTTTTGCTAGGTCCAAAGTAGCCCATCAGGGTGCACCCACACCATAAATGCCAAAATTAAACTTAAAAATTAGGAGCTGGATTTGCACACTCCATAATACTCTTAAGATCACTCTTGGAAATAAGGATGCAGGAGGCCCTCTTCTGGACATTCTACAAAGTTCTATGCAAGCTGCAGTTTATTTGATGGAGCACTGGAACTAGAAAAGATACTGTATATTTCAAATCATTCTCACTCCTTACTCCTTACTGGAGAAAAACTATGTTTGTTCATACCAGTGTGCATCTCTTGGGACTGTGCAAAGTTTAGTGCGACTCCACCACTCCAGGCACAAGTCGCTGCTGCTACTGGAGACAATAAGCCACTACTAAGCTCTAAGCCTCGGGAGGAAGGAAAATGCTATTTTACTCCAACACACACACACACCCTTCCCACTTTCTTTTCCTATCCTGTCTTTTATGATACAGAAAGAGCCCTGCGGACCATTTTGCCGAAAGGGGCACAAATTGGCCTTAATAAATCATATATAATAAATGTGCAATGAAAGGCTGCTAATTTTTGAGAGGGAAGGAAGAAGGTTGGTTAACTCTTCCCCCAAATTTGCCAATAACTTCAAAGGCTGCAGAACAAGAAACTTTATAAAATGTTCTTAATTATTAAGTGAATATACAAAAATATACTTCCTCAGCTTCAAGGATTGAAGGAAACTGTGTGATATAGTGTCTGTGCTTCAGAGAGGGTCAGTAAACTTAAGTCCAACAGGAATGTTCAGTCCAGATTCCTGTTGGTACTCACATGTATATGACTGCTGGCTTTCCCGTATCAGTTCTATTGGGTTCAAGTCCATTTCAGCATCAAAAAAACAGAAAGCTCAGTCTTAAAATTGTTAATCCAAAGCCAAATATTGGTTCTGCTGTTTGAGAATCCAAGGGCTTCTTTCTTTAAAGAATCTGCTTCCACATTTGTCAAGCAAGTCAATTCTAGTCAAGCAATTCCAGCTCAACATTTTTGGAAAAAGGGTATATTACAGTGGAAAATGAGAAAGCAAGTAAAATATCCACTACAGGACAGATGAAATCTTCCTCTCCAATGCTCAGAGTAAAGTCTATGCTTCAGTCAGACACTGCCATCTTCCCAATTAATTCAAGCAATCCAAAGACAGAAGGCTTGGTAAAAAAAACTGTTCACTCTGATGTCTTCATATAATATCAAGATTTTAAAAGTCAGTTCAAAGAAACAACAAGAGTGTACCTGAATAGAATGTCTTTTGGAGGCACTGGCTTCCAAGTGCAGATGTTTTGGGGGAAGATTCTCTATCCCTCTCTTGTATAAGAAGTTGTTCTCCAACTTCTCTTCTCTTGCACTCTATCAGCACAGAACATCTTCAAGAAGATTTGGAATCATCAGCCACTACATCTCACTTCTGCCAAGAATGCAATCAAGAAGATTGTCCATATCAGCAGCAGTCTGGAACCTCTGTTGCTGGTCAGATGAAGATCATCTGGGCCGGGGAGTGATCCAAGTCAGCCACTGAAGATGCTTCATCAGAAAGTATTCTCCAGCAAGCAGTGGCAGCCACAGCCAGTGGGACACACTTCCTGTGTGCGGAACCATTCCATCATGTGGCTGGTGTGTCCTCCATGACCACAGGTCAGACAGAAGTTGGAAGAGCCCCGCACAGCCACGTGGCAGATGGCACATTGGAATGCAAACCCTTTGCAGATGGCGCACTGAATGCCGCGTACCTCGCTACGGCAATAGCTGCAATAGACACCAAACTCTGCCAGGGAACAAGAGAGACAGAAGGGGGATTTGAGGAGATGCTACAAGTAAGCCCCAATAAGGTAAGGTAAGGCCCACACACTCAAAGTGATATAAATGTGCTATTAAAACAACCACTGACAATCCCTCCTTTTTCTTCCACTCCCCTCAACAAGATACATTTTATTTTGTGATACAAGACCACATCTAGAACAGGAAGCCAAAGGGGGAAATCCAGCCTAAGTTTAAGTTCCCTAAATTCAGCCTTACAGACAGAAGACAAAACAGCAGAATAGGGCGAATTTAATAAAACTTGGTTAAAGGCCTAAATATATTTGGCCACTGCCTGCTCTTTGTTTCAGCTGAAAGAAGGCAGGACTTCAATAGCCCCAAAATATTTGGGATGAGAGAACATCCTAAAAGTACCTTCAGAAAGAAAGCCTCCTTGGGCAAAAGGGAGAAGGCTCCATGGCACACCTTCACGGTGGTTGGTTCTGATGCCTCTGCGCAAGCCTGGCAACGCAGAGGACTCTGAACTGGGCTGTTCTGGCTGGCTTTTGCCCTGAGCGGGCAGCAAGACGCTGCTGCCATCACCAAGTCCTCAGCATGAGGAACAGGTGGGGAAGGCCTCCAGGATCTCCCCTACTTCATGCCGGATAGTTCAGGGATCAGCCAGATACACCCTTCTTGGAGAGCCCAAATGCAAAGCGGATGCCCTGGATCCTCTCCTTCCCGTCTTGCCGGCCTGCCCCTTCCTGCCCTGAACCTGGGAGAGGAGCCCCTCTTGGGTCTGAACGTCTCCCTCCATAAGTGTCCCTGTTCAGCAGAGCCCGAAGGGGAACAGACAGAAGAGCAGAACCACAGGACAGGCACTGCTGTGACCCTCACTCTTCTGCGAAGGGGCCAAGTCCCCTTACTGCCAGAAGACCCATCAGAGACTCAGAGGCTTCAACTCACCAATCCCTTTATGAGGATCAGGGGGGCAGGAAACAAACTTGAGGACTTCAGCACGTTTCTCTCGCAGGCCCCAGCGGTAAAGGATTTCTCCGTAGCACTTTTTAAAATCATCAAACTGCTGCGTGTTGCCAGGATCCAGAAGCCTGGAGAAAAAGATCCAGAAACGGGCCTTTGGGTCCCATTTTCTCTTTGCCCTGAGGTCTGTCCTTCTGCATGAAGTTTTAGCAGTTTTCTTTTCTAGGTACTACTTGTACTTTTATTTAGCAGTTCTAGGGGTTTGTTCTTCAAAAAATAATTTAATTGTAAAACTGATCATGATCCCAGGGTGCTACAACCATTATAAATACATGTAGTTGCCAAATGCCTGAACTTTGATCATGTGACTGTGGGGATGCTGTGATGGTGATAATTGCAAGGACTAATTGTAACTCACTTTTTTCAGTGCTGTTGTAATTTTGAATGTTGCTTAATCAATGGTTGTAAGTTGAGGACTTCCTATTTGCACTTTACATTCTTCTGGGCATAACATTAAAAAAATAAATCTCTGCATCGTTATTATCATAATTACATCAATTTTATCTACCCACAACCTTGGAAGATAAGCTGGGCTGAGAGCATGTCATTTGCCCAAAGTCACCTTTGTTTCCAGACTAATGAAGGAATGAATCTGAGACGCCTTCCTAAACTTCTTTGCCACCCCATCAATGTGACTCAGATTAGAGGAAGATCTGCCTCTTCAGTTATGTGGTCTTTACACTGTTCATAAAAAACAGCTTTGAACTGACCATCTTCACAAATAATTAAAATAATTATTGGGCTGGGCTGGTTATCATATGTGTAAAATTAGAGGACAATTTTTATTTGATTGATTTGCAAATATGTAGATGCAGCATGGAGTTAAAGAATCTATTGGTTCCCAACTATAAAGCCCAGCACTTCAACTCTTTCTCACAACTGAAAAGATTCATGCTTCTGTGAATGCCTCTGCACAACAGCATCCAAACTAAGGAAATTTAGAAATGTGAATTATGTGGTGAAGAAAACAAGAAAAACTCCTTCCAGAGTATATATTTTTAAAGAAAGTAAAATTAGGCTCCAGCTTTTAAGCAGCTTAAGATACTTTCATAAGAACTCTTATAAAACCTAAAACTTGGAGGCCTGAGAACAGCCTCAGGAGTCTCCAAAATGTGATGTTTTGACATGCAGCCCTTTACAATATCGCAAAGAGGTTGGGGGCCCTTGTCTCCACCAAGCCAGAAAGCTGAAGGTGACTGGCCCCTCCCACCTTTTGTTCCTGTCATGCTGATCTCTCTCTCGGTCCCGGGGATCAGCATACGACAAATTCCCAAAGCGAAAGTCATCAGGTGAAGATTCGGCCCAGCCTAACGTGTGTTCCATCTCTTTGCTGGCTACAAAAATCAAAAGCTGATTAGCTGATCCTAGCAAGAGTGGTAACAACAAGAGAACCCACCCCTAGCAGCAAACACTCATGAGCCAAAAGTCAGGATCCTGGTCAAGCAATGTAACAGCAAAATAAATGGCTTCGTCTTAAAGCAGAAAGGGAACAAATGCTTCTAAATGATTCTGAAGTGCATTTAGGCAGTCAATACAGTAAGATATGGTCCCTGTACCTTCCTAACTCTGCAGATTGTTTTTTAAAAAGTACTACTTGATTTCTTCAGAAGCTTTCTTGCCCTCCAAGGTGGTACCTACTAAGTGGTATGAGTGCATTGCCTACAAAACATTTAGGCAACTGCAAGCAGATGTTCACGATCAATTAATTGCTAGTAGCACTAATGAATCTTTTAAATAATTTAACCTGGAATGCCTTTAACAGAATTCCATCTCTCCTTTTAAAAAATGCCAGACCTTGTAGCAAAATTGCAGAATCTTTCTGCAAACTATCTTAAAAAAAGCACATGGACTTTTATTTTTCTAGATGTTACAGAGAAATGTTTCAACTCCTATCCAGGAATCTTCTTCAGCCTCCTGTGAAAAAGGAAAAATGATAAGGAATATATACTAACATTTCTCAAAAGGAAGGGTGTCAATACTGGGTTGTAAACAGAAGACAACTGAAATCTTGTCCCAATTGAAATCCTTCAATTTTCAATCCTTCAATAAACAGGGAGGGTGGGACAAGATTTTAATTGTCTTCTGCTTACAACCCAGCTTTGGCACATTTGCAAAAAAAACACCTTTTGGCACAGTTGCCTTTTTAAGATAGACTGCAAACATTTTTTTGCAATTCTGCTACAAGACATGACCCAGATTAATGAGAACATACAGAGACACAATGCCAGACCTCCTTATAAGACAATTGAGGCACTCAGAGCAGCTGAAACTACCCCAAAAGGTGAAAGCCTGTATATAGAGTTCTGAATCTTTGTGATCTCACATTTCAGAAAGGCAAAGCCTTCCAGGGTATTGCCAAGGTGACAGATGTGTGCCTACCTATGTTCCAGCTGCTGGTGCTCAGTCCTGGATCTGACATACTGGAACAAGAGCCCGAGGAGGTAAAGCTGGGCTGTTGAGGGCAAAACAAGAAGAAATGACATCAGGATGTCCCACCAACGATCACAAACTGGACTTGGAGAGAAAAGATCAGGAATACAAATCAATTCATACATATCGACTGTGGCTGGAGGGATGCTGAGGAACAAGCCCTGCAGGATTCAGGATTCCCTGAGGTCTGGATTGGGCCTCAAAGACACAACACAGCATAGCCAAAGTTTGCACATCATGAAGCTGGCAATAATGTGCTAGCCTGCAGAGGGAAAGAAGAAAAAAATAGCCCTCAGTTCATTACAAATTAAAATATGGAACAGAGAAACTGACTTTTCTATTCTGCTGATGACAAAACTAAAAACAACACCTAACTATGACCCTGGAGAACAATATTGCATGCACACACACAGTAGCTTTCTGCCTAAAACTTACTGTGTCTCAACTGAGTGGATGGGGCAAAATATTCCTCCCCAAAAGAGGAAAACTCAATATAAAAAACCTCAATTGCTTCTATTACTACTTATTTCAAGTGAATCTAAGCCTGGCCTCTCAGTTTAAGAGTACATGATTGTGTGGAAGAAAGGAAATAGTCTACTACAATTATTACTAGTTAGAATTCATCGCACAGTCAGCCAGATGTTTAGACTGGATTTGGCATTTTTCTCCACCTATCAATTCATTCCCAAGGACCTGGAAGAGGCAAATGTTGCTCTTTCATGGTATTAAAGGTGTTGCTGCAGGATGTAAACTGTTCCAAGCAATGCTGCCTTTTGCAATTGATTGACCTCATGATTTTGTCAATGCCAATAGTGTTCAAGTGGTGCTTCACTTGTTCTGGGATTACACCTAAGGCCCTATTACTACTGGTATCACCGTTGCATTCTTTTGCCATAGTTGTTGTATTAGTATTTGCAGGTCTTTGTATTTTATAATTTTCTCCAGTTCTTTTTCTTCTATTCTGCTGTCTCCAGGTACAGCCATGTCCACTATCTAGACCTTTTTGTCTTTTTATTGACAATTGTTAAGCCTGGTATGTTATGTGGCAGGTATGTTATGTGCCTGTCTGTTTGAATGCAAAAGTCCTTGACCAATTTAATTACTATTATTCTTATAATAATCATAATTCTTGTCCATTATTACTCCTCAATGCACTTGGAAATTTCTCACCCATTTTTAAAAGCTTGGAACACCAAGAGTTTGAAGAAGCTATATTTATTATATCTATTAGCATTTTTGTTGTATAAAATGCCTACAAAATTGACTAAAGCTAAATATTTTCTGGCTATGTAAGGCAAGGTATGTCAGTGTGACAGGATAGGATTAAGGAGCCTGAGATGGCACAAGGCAAAACATGAAAAATGCCCACCAATTTTACTGCTTGCCCAGAGATCAAGCTCTAAAGAAGAGTTTAGATGAAATTGTGTTTCCCAAAGAGGGTTCTGTGATACATATATTTTGGGGTTCTGTGAGAGACTTAAATAAAAGTTCACCTGAAAGCAGCTAATTTTCTGTCACTAGAGCTTTGCCTCTTAATCTGGGATATACATACAATATATTAATTAACATGTTTCACAGCCTGAAAAAGTTTAAAAACCCTTGCTATAAAGAATACCAATAGAATTTCATATTAGTGAAGAGCTACTGCTTGGCATTTCAAAGTTAATACAACTAGATAACCCTGGCATGTCAAAGCAAAGTGGAGGCCCCTTGTTCCTTTTTCAGCCTATCAATCAGCTAATGCTGAGCCAACCTCCTAGGAAGTGACTCAAGAACCCAACATGCAGATCACAACATCATGCAGATCACAAGAGAGAGGGCAGCAGCTTAGCTGCGCTCAAACATTTCCATTTCGCTGCCTCCTTACAGAGACTCCAGGAGCTGGCGGCCAAAAGGGTGCTGGGCCCAGGGGATCTCGAAGTCTGGGTCAGCATTGGGATCAAGACAGAGATCAGTTGCGATTGTAGCCAAGGACCAAACCTGGAAGAGAAGGCCAGGTCAGAGGTATGTTGTCCCATCCAAAGGCTTTGGGTGGCTTACAGTATACACAATTCAGCAGTCAAACCACTACACATTCCTAATCAATTAAGATCCCCATGAGTAAAACCAGCATAAAAATGACCACAATGTCCTGTAAGAGTTTGTAAAAGCTCAGCAGAAAAGCTCTTTTTCAATTGTTTTCTAGCAACTAAACCATGAGCATCCTGATCATTTTCTGGAGGGAGCAAAGGGTGCAAGCTGCCTTTCAAGCCTTGTGGAATAACCACAAAGGCTTGTTTTTGAACCATCTTCCACCAACCCACATAGGCAGGGCAGACTCTACTTGGAGATGATGATTTCACAAGATCCAGATGGCTCTCCCACAAACCATGTTCAGAAAGCTACTAGAAACCAGGCTGCTCTCCCAGGACTCTGGGAAGAGTGATAGTTGAGCTTTTCTTGTTTGGTGGTTTGATTATACAGGTAGTCCTTGACTTGCAACCATTCATTTAGCAATTATATAAAGTTACAACAGCACTGAAAAAGTGACTTACAACCTGTCGTCACAAGTATTGCAGCATCACCATGGTCACATGATAAAAATTTGAATGCTTAACAAACAGGCATATCTTTACATTGGTTGCAGCTTCTCTGGGTCATGTGATCACCATTTGAGACCTTCCCAGCCAGCTTCTTACAAGCAAAGTCAATGGGAGAAGCCAGATTAACTTACAACAATGTGATTCATTTAACTACTACAGTGATTCACTTAACAACTATGGCAAAAAGGTCAGGTGCAACTCACTCAACAACTGCCTTAATTAATTAATTAACCAAATTTATGTATCTGCCCAACTCACACATAGGTTAACAATTGTGGCAAAAAAGATCATAAAACTGAATGCAACTCGACACTTTTATTGCATTAAACTTTTTTTTTAATTGTGAGGCATCCAGGCATTTGGACTTGGGCAACCTGTAAATTGCAATGTCTGCACTACTGAAACTGCCAGTAAGAGGACTGCTGCCTCTGTATCACCAGTTTTTGAGTTGCTTTCAAGGGCAGCCCTGAGTACAGCATATGACAGTAATCCAAACACAAGACAATGAGAGCACAATAAACTGTTTGCCAAAACATCTGCCCTAAGAAAAGCTGCAACAGATCCATCTGTTGTCAGTCCTCTCAGATAAATTCAACAGGAAACAGGACTAGATGAGGTAAACCTATTTTATTGTAAGGCTACATTAACAGAATCTTGCAAGTCTGAAAGTGCAAACTTCCTGCTGCCACTTTTAACCGAATTAGAGTGGATTCTTCTCTGACTGTGAAGCCAAAACCCCCCAAACAGCAGAGCTGCTGCCGTATTTGGAGCCAGCATGAAGCCAGATGATCTTTGGACAGAGGGCACCACCCCTCATCCCATCTTGCTGGGATTCAATCTGAGCTGATTACATCCTATCCAGTTCCCCAAAGCCCCCAGATACCAGATGGAGACCTCATCTGCAATCCTCTGCAATCTATTCCCCCTCCACAATCTGCTTCCAGAAAGGGAGCCTGAAGGTTGAGCAGAAGTTGTAAAATTTTCTGCTAAAAATGGTTCCACCTTATAAATGTAGGAAAATAGCATGGAGCAGTGGGGCAAAAGTAGACAGAAATTAGCATCCTATCTTAAAGGGAATGGGAAGAACACCACTTTGTAGGTGTTCCAGTGCAGAGGGGACAATTTCCCTTCACAAGGAAATATTTATTTACAACATTTATACAGCTGCCCATCTTCTAACCAACTTTGAGTGGCTCCCATCAAAAGTTAAAAAATATATAAAACCACATTAAAACTATAATGCCAATCTCAACAAAAACCTGGCAGCAAGTCAAACTTCTGGCATACAATTATCTTGTCCAAGCATTTTGGGGAAAAGCTTTATGGAATGCTTGGAGGGCAGAGGTCTGCCAAGCATTAGAGGGGAGAGTATTCCACAGGCAGGGGGTGCCATGGAAAAAGCACACTTCCAAGCTCCCATCAGCTATCAATATTTAGGGGAAGAGATTAGGAGCATGCCCACTCTATCTGACCTGGCCACTCTGTCCTGGGTTGAATCAAAGTCAGTTACTCCCCATCCAGATCCTTATAGCTTCCAAGCACTAGGCCAGTACCACCACAGCATTACCTGTCTGGCTAGGAGTGGAGATATCTAACTGGCTATTGTCAGCTTTCTGATGGTATCGAACCCCATACCAACAGATAACCTCTCCAGCAGTTTAAAGTAGGTGTTGAAAAGGAGAGGCAAAAGATGTAAGCCTTGGAGCACCCTACACTGTAGTGCCCTAGGGCTTGACCTCTCCTCTCCTACCAACATGGATTAGAGCTAGCCATGGAGGAAAGAAGAGAACTGCTGTAACACAGTGCCTTCCACTCCCCAAAGCCTTGAATACCATGGTTAAAGGTATTTAAAGCCACTGAGTGGTCCAAGAGGACCAGAATGGTCATACCACCTCCATCCCAAACTCTCCAAAGATCATTGCTAAGTGCGACCAATGCCATTCCAGTTTTGTGCCCTGGCCTGAATCCAGACTGAAAAGGGTTCAGATCATATGCTTCATCTAGGGTCCTTTGTAGTTGTGCACCAACTTTCTCTAAAAAGGGAAGACTGGAAATTGGAAAAGTTGTCCAATACTATGGGTCCAAGGATGGCTTCTTGAGAAGGGGCTACATCACCACCTCCTTCAGGGCAGGTGGTACCACCCCCTTCCTGTAGGAAGTCATTAAACATCCCTTGGACCCAATCACATGCCACTTCCTGGGAGGTCTTATCCAGCCAAGAGGAGCATGAATCCATAACACAGCCAAACTCACAGCCCGAAGGACCCTGCCCACTTCCTCAAGAGTAAATAGCTTGATAACAAGGC
>JANHZU010000012.1:47553-59259 GCA_032468055.1 Acrochordus granulatus
CCATTAATCTCTGAAGACATTATCAGGCTATTTTTGATCATGATAAAGCAGCTCAATAATTATTTCACTTGAATTTAACATGGGACATTTATTAAGGAGGCATATTTGAACTGTTTACTACATTAATAAATAATATGACAGTTGGATTGAAGTGATAAAATGGTCAGTATAAACTCCTGCAAAATAATTAATGTTCAGGAACTGATTTAAAATCAGCCATGAGGAAATCTGATGCATGCTTCTGCATGTTCATTTAATTCTCTGCTAACAATCCATTCTATAATCCATATAATTAAAGCACAGTTTGCATATGTTGCCAATTTTTGCTGTGCATGAGAAGGAAGTTTTTGGTAACTTTTTAAATCATCCCCATCTCTGCTTTGCCACTGTCAATAAGGATTCATCAGAGTTGCAAATATGTCTTTACAGCTATAAGGATTAGAAACCTACTCATTTAAAAAAGTATACTCAGAAAGGTAAAACCTGCATCCAGTGCCACATTTTTCAAGTTTTCTGCATATCTGTGGAATTCACAGTATCCACTCAGCACAGAACTAGGACCCTGGAGAAAAAGTCCAAGTACAACTGGAATATCTAAAGTATGACTGTGAGGTATGCTGATAACAACCCAGTTCCCTCTCACATGTTGATAACAAACCATCTCATGCAAAGCATTAATAATGCTATAAAAAAATCAGCCAATCTAGAATGAAAAGTACCAAGCAGAAGTAGACAATTACTTTACTAGCTGACCAAAGGTAGCCCTTATCACAAAAAAAGAGAAGTTTCAAATAGCAGTAATGTGGGAAAAAGAGAGAGAGAACACATAGCCCAATATATTATCCCTTCAGAAAAAAACATTTAAAGTTGGGTCCAAAAAACAGGTCTAAGACAATCCTTGCCCGCAGGGGGCACAGGGGAGAACTTTTTTCCAGTAGGGAACCATACTTTGATTTTTAATAATAGTTTGATAGGAGACTAAAGGCTACAGTGGATGTGTCTAACAATCTACGAAAAACAAGAATGCGATGAAAAATTCTCAACCAATCTTATTACGGGGGTTTCTCAGGTCTGTGGTGGTTTTGAATGAAAAAATGGGTTATTAAGTTTCTGTGGAGGCAAAAAAAATAAAAATGACATTTGCTGCAAAATGTCAGTGATGAAATCTATAGGGTGCTCTCAACAGGTACAAAAAGAGGGGTTCCCTGTGTTGTATTGAAGATTCTCCTCTCATATTCTTGTTCAAAAGGAAAGGAATTGAGGAATCTTCAATGGGAAGATAGCATAAATTCCATGTAAAAGAGGGCAAGTATTTATTCATCCAAAGCAGAACAAATGTGTAGAATTCACTCCCATAAAATGAAACGAAGGAGATGACTTTGGAAGATTTGTAGAAAAGATGTCACATAAATTCAAGGAATATTTGTCCAACTTGGCATAAAGGCTAAATTTTCAGGGGCAGAGCATGACAGACAATGGGGAATATTTAGTACCATCACTTCCTTCCAGAGATTGAGGAAAGAGAGCCAGGTTAATCTATGGCAATCAGAAATCAGGAATATGGTAGCAACTTCTGAGTTCATAGCAAAATTAGATTAATGCATTTTATTAAAAAGCATTAGCCTTTGCAAGCTATTTTATTAAACAACTTAATTTGAAGAGTTGCTACCAGATTCTTCCTGATTTTTCCTGCTAAGGAATTCTCCAAAGAGACCACTGATGGGTCTGTTATGTTCACGGAACCTTATTTTGGATCACTTTTCATCAAGCTTATGCTCATGTTTCATTTTCATTCATCTCACTGAGAAGACATTCTGGAAAATATGAAGACCCACCCTGGACAAGATTTCCTTCTTTTCTCTATAACCTATCAGCACATACCAACCCAGGTGTGGTTAGCATTAATTGCAGTTCCACCCTGAAGATTTTAGCACTCACCCAGAAAGCACTGCATGCTGCCCGAGACAGTCTACTGACATTGCTGTTGCCTGTGAAAATAAGAGAGAAATGAACTCCCTCAGCTTATAAATAATACATTAAAAGTAGAAAAAATGCCCTCAGTAGCACTCAACTGATTACACGGATGTGTGGCGTTATTGACAACAATACAAAAGTGAGTTGACATTGCCTTCCTTCAGACCGTTAATGATACATCCAGTAATCAGGGGGGAAATACTACTAAATAGCATATTTGACAGGAGGGTGTGAGGCTGAACCATTAAAGCAATCAACAAGACACTTGCTAAAAAGATTATTATGGTCACAATCCTATCCTCATTTCCTTGGGAAAAGGTCTCACTGATCTCAACAGAAATTGCTTTTCTCTAAATATAGATAGAAATCTACTGCAAGCTGTTTTGGAGCAGAAAATAACGAACAGAAACCCATGGCTGCCAATACATAAATCATCTGCTTCTGAGTCATACAAAATTTAAAACTGCTTCCTCCAAATAGCAGTGTGCAACACACTTTGTCCTGAACCATTTTGAATTTGAAGCACTATGTTTCAAGATTGAAAGAGCCTTTTTTCCTTCACAACTAGAATTCAAAACTCTTCAAAACAGCTCATTTCAAATGCAAAATGCATTAATAGTCAAGAAGGCTGGAAATTAAAACCTATGCATCCCTCACTTCAAATTTTAGTTCTTTTGGCCTCTCCTCATTTTTTAATTTTTTTTATCTTCATCTTGGGGGTTCTGTTTAAGTAGTTGTTGTATAAAAGGCTTTGCCTTTCAATGTAAATGAATATGATAAAGGAAAATGATGCTGATCCTCCATAATCCATTCTGCAACTGAAGTTATCTGACATTCTCATATCCCATGCAATTACTGATTTCACCAGAATCAGTGTCTCCCCTTCATATAGTAGTGTATACCACAGAATATTATTTACCCAAGAAACTAATAGCCAACGTTAAACTTGCTAGACTCTACAGGGCTCCACCTCAAATCCCTCCTAGATTAATTTAAATGGCTGACTGAGAGATGGTTACTGTTAGTTTATCTCAAGAGGCTACTGCAAAAATAAAATATGGTTTCAGGAGCTCTAGAAATATGTTCAGGTGTTGCTGCACTCACAAGAGCCATTCACATATTCTCTGCTTCAAGTGGCCAATCAGCCTTTGCAGGCCTGAGGTTTTGGAAAACAGGACAAGTTGCCTAAATGAGCCTGTGAACCTATTTAAATCACCATACCTTGTCTTGTGAGCTTCAAAGCAGTTTAAAGCCATCTACAAGACTAGTAATAGTTCTGCCTGTCCCTCCACAAAACCAGGTACCAGAAGGATGGATATGGTCCTGGGCAGCCCCAGCACTTCAGTTCAATAGAACCTTGAGGCATAATTTCTCCGCTCCTGTCAACAACTACAAAGGAAGAAGGCAAACCACTTCAACATAATGCCCTCCACTATTAATCCCACAGCTGGCCTAGTAGAATATTGTGATCATATTATTGAAAACTGTTGAGAGATCAAGGAGCACAACAATGGACCCATTCTGGATCTGCCAAAGTCATCAACAAATACAACCAGCTTTCAATATTTATTTTATAGAATCAAGAGAAATATTCTCATCACCAATATACAATTCCTGCACAGATAAAAATACTAGCATATTTAAAAGATTGGATTATTCTTTTTCAGCTCTTATTTTTGAAAAATGTTTAAAAACCATACAAAATACATTTTTAATCTCTATATAGGTCTCAAATGGGTAGGTACCTCCTTCTCCCTAAAGTCCTATAGGATGGGAAACAAGAGCTCTCAGTCTTGTCTTCACTATCAGACAGCACCCAGGCAATTAAAAAGATTGGAATCCTTGCATATTTCACCATAATGATCTATTTTCAAGAGAATAATCAACAAGCCACCAACCTCACTCTGAGAATTTGTCACATATCTTATTTTCCCACAAGTTTATCTCAATGGCAAATTTTACAATACTTTTAGGAGGAGCTTCTGTTTTTTTGTTTTGGATACTCCCATGAAGGCTATAATGTCCTCTTTGAAGTTTTGGAAATGAATCCATGTATCCAGCCATAATATTCTTAAATAAGGAATATCCAAGTATGCAATAATAAATTGCCAACAGTGTCTTAGAGTAGAGATTGGTTATCTGCCTGTTTGTAGTATGCTACAAACATCACAGAGACTTTTCTCTAGTTTCTGTAATTCAAATCAGGCCATATACTACACACTGAGTTATTTTTGCCTACAGATATATGTTTCAAAAAGAGCCATTCCAAATATATTGGATATATATGGCCCAATGTTGAATTGGTTTGAATCTATTCTGAAATTGGAATAGATACTCCAACATTACAAGTCTTAACTTTGAAATGTTTTGCATATATTTAGGTTTGCTATTCTAACAGAACTAAAAAAAAATCTGAATCCCACTACAAATAGATGCAATCAGTTAGGTTCATGCTATGCAAATGTACTTTTATAGAGAATAACAATTTATAAAAAAGGATTAGCCTTTGAATATTGATTGTTTGTAAATAATACAAAGCCAAAAAGTTTGATTAATAAGCATTCACCCTCACTTTACTATCCCATTCTTTAATGCATGGATATTTAACCAAACTCCTCACATCATCCAAACATGAAAGGGCTATGCTTGCAATTTCTGGAACTTGGGCTTGTAACCTACAATACAAACATAGTATCTTCTGTAAACATTGTCACTTCATATAGCCTTCAACTGCGAGTATGACATTACTGAGGGGCAGCAGTTTTCTATGTGTTTTGAGCATATTTTCCAACTCTGTGCAATAAAAGCAGTAAATAAAAAGAAACAAGTAAATATTATTTTAAAAGTGAAATCTTACTATAGCTATGTGACATGCACAATAAATATTGTATGTTCATGCAAATTGGCTAAAATATCATTGCATATTAGTTCCCACTGTATTTAGGAAGTCTTAAATTTTTTCAGCTCTATAATGCATTTAGGAAGCCTTGGCTTTTTGAAAAGCTACAGAAATATAAAATATTTTCCCTAACAAAATAGAAATCTCTTTGCCTCTTTCCCAAACAAAAAACATCTAATTGCTAAGCATAAGGTCTGTATTCTATCTTGGGAAAGCTGATATTTCTCTCAAGGACACCACCACAGGATTGTTGAAGTAACAACTAGATTTACATATGTTTAAGTTGGTTATTAAACATGCCCATTTTCTTGATATGCACAAATCATAAATGAGCAATCAGGCTGCACTTAAACAGTTAAAACTAACCAGGCTTAGTATATTTTGCACATACAGTACAGCTTTTAAGTCTTGCAACTATTCTGAGTATCATGTGTAAATGTATTAATATCAGAAAAAAAAACCCTGGAAAATAAGAGTTTATTTATCAAACTGAATAAATCTTCAATTATCATCCAGCTATAACAATGTAGATTCTATCTGTCCAGAATAATAGTAGTGTTATTCTATCTCATGGTTTTCTGGTTGGCATGAACAAAGTTTCAGCAGTGATGAAATTCCCCTCTTTAGAATTTATTTCTCAGACTTTTCCTTGTCATCATGGTCTTTTGAAGAAAACAAGGGCAGGAGTGATGGCAAATACCATTTGATGCCATGGCAGAACCCAGCATTCAAAGACAGCTTAAAGAGATGGTTTATATCTCATGCCTCTCAGTACATTTCTCAATGCAACAATAAAGAAGCATAATTCACATACCATAGTAAACCATAATTTTGTTTCCCTATTGCACCTTGTAAAGAATAGGATGTACAGTTCAAACATAATTGTGAGTTCAGCCCATGTATATTCACATATCACACTTTATCATGACATAACTACAATTTGTTGACTAAGCCAGAATTGGTTAGATTTATTCATTACATTAAACCATAAATCAGGTTTTATTAACTAGAAAGATTTGTTCACATGAAATATAAAGAGCAACGTGTAAATCAAGCCACTAAGTATCTTTCGTGGTGCCTAATTTATGACCCTGAGTTTATGAGGATATTATGAATTATTTTAATATTAAATGTAATCAGCAGTGACAAACACTAGCTGTTAGAGACTAATTAATACTGGATAGCACACATTTCTTTTGTAGACAAGGCCCAAGTTCATAAAATACTATAGTGTTACTATAATTAGATAGGAAACAAATGTACTGTACACTACAGGGGAAGGAATATAAACAACAAACAACTGTCTTTAACATTTTTCATGTACATGTTGGAATCAATCCACTAATAATCCGGTCAATGCAGACTGGCCATATAAAATGTCTCCTGCAGCAATCCTGTCAAAATTTTAAAAATGGCCAAGGATTCTACAATTTTTAAGACAACAGCCTAAGATAAGCCAACTTTCTAGCATGTGTGACTTCTTAAACTGTTGATTATGGTTAAAGAGTCAAGGGCAGCACAGAGTCAAAAAGAGGGGGGGAAAGCAGAGGATAATCTACCCCCATCCTGCTGGCATTTCGTAAAGATCTAAAAACATGCTTGTGCAGGTTGGCTTGGGACCCAGGCACTTCTGCATCATCTTGGAAGTGGCTATCAGATTGATGGCTTCCCCTTATTTTAGCCTACAGACATCTTGTTTATCCCTTTTTAGCATTTATCCCTTTTTAATATTCTTATATTTATTGCTGTGGCATTTTATGGTTTTATTGTAAGCCCCCCAGAGTCACAGTGATGAAATGGGAAGGGTATAAATTTAATAAATAAAAATAATGAATAAAATAAATTGCAGCTGAAACTGAATACCCTGCTGCAAAAACCCCTGGAGCTATAGTTCTTAAACTCTGACCCACTAATCCCTTTTCCCAGTCTTATTTCCTCCTCCTCCACACACAAAGACTTGGTTGTTTTACACAAGTCACACAACAGCAGCTGCCCCAAACAATACAAACTGCTCCATTACCCTCAGGATATGCCCAAGAAGAAACACCCCAGGTCTTATCTGGCTGTTTTGAAGTAATCTTTACTTACAAACATTTATATTGCTTGCTTCCTAAGACCCTTGGGAAGGCGGGGTTCTTATAATACAATTCAGAATATAAGTAATTTTAATAATAATCCAAGGAGAAGAGAAGGAAAAGACCGGAAGCAGTACCCTAGTCCATTTTTTTGTTTTCAGTTGTTTTAATTCATATTGTATTTTGTAAATCGCTATGTAAATCCACTACAGAGGGCAGCTGCATTAAATATAATTTATTATTACTGATTTAATGAGTATGTTTTGTAAGCCGCCCAGAATCCGCTGGAATGGATGGCTGCAGTAGATCTATTATCATTACCGCCTTGGTCGAGAGGAACCAGTCACAACTGCTCTTTCTCCCCTCGTTGTTCGGGATGATGGAAATATAGGCAAAGGCATTTGAAAGGTGCCAGGCAAGACGGCGCCGGCCGGCGACCCTTCGTGCGACTTCGGACACCCCAAAGTCCCCTACAGCCTCCCCGCATCCCCCAAGTGGTGGGGGGGCAAGGATGCCTCCATGCCCGAGAACCAAGGAACGGGGAGGGCGGGAGGCAGCCCAGCCGTAGTCATCTGGGGGACGGCCACCACGTGGCATGCGGCCCCGAGTACGACTCCGGGTACCTGCGAGTCCCGGAATTCCACCACCACATTCTCGCTACTCCAGCGCGCAGCCATCTTGCCAGCCCTGGAGGCGGCGGGGCGACGGCGGACAGGAAGGCATCGCGAACGGAGCGCGGGATCTGCCGGGAGGCGTAGTTCACAAAGCTTAAGGGGGCTGGTGCTAAGAGACCTATCCAGTTTTCTTCCGTCAGGGTTGGACTTCAACTCCCAGAACCGCCTCTCGCCTGGCAAAGATTCATGGGAGTCGTGGTCCCACATCGGCATGTTTTGATTCTTGCCCTGCTTTTCAGGACTTCAGAACTCTTTTCTTTTTGTCTTTCCTTGTATGACTTTGTCACTGGGTTTGCACAGCAGGCGAAGCCACAAAAAAGCCCTCTCCTGTAGATTAAAACCAAGCTTTAAGAGGACAGTCACTGCATTTTTGCCTCGGTTATGCAAGTTTGTGTGAACACACTGTGTCTGAGGGAGGTGAGGGTTAGAAGACTGCAAGGTGGCTGGGGCTGCATTTGAGGGAAATTTGGGGAGTTTTCTCTGCTTAATTGGTATCATTATTTAAGGGCTTACATTTAGAAGCTCACATTATCTTTTCACCCGTTTCCACCTCAAAATACCAGAAACCATGCCATCAATTTCCTAGAAGATACTTAAAAGGTTTCTGCATGTTTACCTACAAGGATTCCAAGGCTGCATTTTATCGTACTTGTGTGATGCAGATACTCTTCCATGGATATCCAATTCCCAAACTGCTTTGCCACAGCTCAGCCCTTCCCATATAGAGCAAGGCAGCTGAGAAAGCTATCCAGAGATATTTTGGACTCCACACAGCAAAGGCTCACGCCCCCCAAAACCAGTTAATTTTATCCTTACTCTCATGTCCATTTACGCCTGGCTGAATCCTAACACTGATGCCTTCTCTGTGATGGTGCCTACCCTATGGAACAGTCTCTCCCCTACCATTCAGAGGGCTCTGACCCCTCTGGAAGGGCTGTGAAAATGCTGCTGTTCCCTCAGGCACTGGGCTGGGATGTTTTGGGTGTAGGTGTGCTACAAGCCCATTATGATGCCTTAGCTATTGCATTATAGTTATTTTAACTTTGTTTTGCACTTTGTAATAGAGATTTTATATGTTTTCTCTTTTATTAATTGCTGTTAGCCACCCTTTATTTCATATATAAGCTGGGCAGCCATATACATACTCCAAATCAATCCAAAACAGACACTAAAATCAATCAGTCACCTGAGTTTCCTTTGAGTTACAGAAGCGGACCCAAATTAAGCTCAAGTTCCAATGGTAGAGTTTCCATCTTCTAGACCTATTTCCCAGTGATTCTAATGCTGACTCATGCAGAGACACAATAGGCAGAGAAGTGTTCTGTCAATCCTCTATTAAAGTCCAGAGGAAGGTTTTTAGTCAATCTTTACCTATGTTGGTACATGAGTCTTTCCATTCCTGATTAGCATACAAGGCAACTTTAGCTGAAAGCTTGCAACTGCCACTTCAGTTACATCACATTAATTGCACAAAGGATGGGGGGTGTTGTAAATGACTTGTCATCAGGAGCTGCACTCCAAACAGGTATCCCTGGACCTACCCTTAGATAAAATCAGGCTCTTACAAGCTGGGACACAACACTCCTTGCTGCCTGCCTGTCCACCCAGCAAGTGTCCCAGCCCAAGGAGTTCCTAGGGATTGTTTCAAAGGCTCTTCTGTCTGGATCAGCACAAGATGGTCAGCAGATTCTCTTTTTTGCTGGCAGAGCTCAGGAGAGCTTTAGCAGAACCTCTTACCATAATTGGGTGTGAAAGCTTATGCAGCCCACTCTAAACAAACAGGTTGAAAATGGTTCTGGTCTAGCTTCCCCTCCCTCCAGCCTTTGTCTTTCTCTTGCAATACCAGAACTCCCCAGACTGTACTGTCAAGATTTGACTTGGCAGCAAATCAATATGAGACCCTTACTCTTTATACCAGTCTGCTGAAAAATCTAGGAAAGGATAACATTCTCTTATTTCAGAAGTAGGGAACAATGGCCACATGTCAAATGATTCAAAATGCAAAATAGAATGCAGAGGATCTGGAGCAAAGTCAAATTTATTTATTCAATTTCTTTAGCTGCCCATTGCAGTCAATGATTCTGGG
This sequence comes from Acrochordus granulatus, assembly GCA_032468055.1. Taxonomy (NCBI): domain Eukaryota; kingdom Metazoa; phylum Chordata; class Lepidosauria; order Squamata; family Acrochordidae; genus Acrochordus; species Acrochordus granulatus. The sequence goes on from JANHZU010000012.1 coordinate 57,262, forward strand.
CAGCTTACAATTGAAAAATTATACAATTAAAACATTTTTTAAAAATTAAAAACATCCTATACACAGCAGCTAAGATACTTGGCCAATATGTACAAATCGTGCAATATGCACAAATGGTTTCCTCTTTAAACACTCTTGGGTAGGGGAAGACTGGGGTGGGGTCTTTAGATGTTACTCATCAAGAGGCAACACATCTCAACTTCAATATGCAATAAAGAATAAAGCACTAAATTATTGTATTTGTGTGCAAAGTAAAAAAAAGCTAAAGTTTATAATTTTTTCCTCATCCTCATTTACATCTCATTTAGACCATATTCAGATTCAGATCCTTTACTGACCAAGCATGGTTAAGACACATAAGGAATCTGACTCCAATACAGAAGTTCTCAGTATACTTGGAAGACAACAGTAAATAAAATAATAATAAATGAAGTTCAACGTGTGCATCCAAAGTATGCAGCCAGTAGAAAGGGAATATTATAAAGGGTAGAATTATAACCACAATATACTGATAAATATGTAAACACATTAGACAGAACTTCTGGGTTAATTTAGAATTCTTTGCACTTTATGCCCTGTCTTTTAGCATGAGTCAAGTATTCAGCTGAATGATGGCACAGGGGGAAAAACTGTCCCGGTGCCTGGTTGCTTTGGTGTGCAATACACAACTGCGCAACTGAACAACAACAACTCTATAGCGCTGTCCAGAGGGAAGAGGTTCAAACAAGTTGTGTCCATGTAATATATGAGCAAAAGTGCAACTCCAGGCAAGAACTTCAAACTAAGATACGCTAAACTTTGGAAGGTTTTTAGGATTTGATCAAATGACTTAACATCCACAGGTTCTTGTTCCGTTTTTGCCTGGCAGTGAGTTCCATGCAGTTGATTAGGTCCACTTCTTTAGCCTGTCTCACATTCCTCCCACCCTGTGGGCTAGGGTTATCAATCAATGGTTGACAATTATCTCTGGGAATATTGTAAGCATTAAGAACCAGGCACCAACTACATCTTGGTAGGCAAATTTTTCAAATATGAGATTTTAAACCCTAGAGGTGGTCAAATATGGAACAAAAGCCAATTCAAATTCTGGGCCAAATGAAAATATGTATTAATCATGGCTTATTAAACTACAAATAGCAGTAGTCACAGTTAACTATAAATTGCGTTTACAAGCTGTCCTGACAGGACTCATAAATCATGCTCGCTACAAAGCAGGAAACCAAACGATGGCCAAACTTGAAATTATGGTTTGCCCTCTTTCTGACAACCTATCTTCTGAAATTGCGGTGAAAATAAAATCTGTGAGATGATGAAATACAACTCATTGCAGTGCAAAACACATGTAGTAAGACATCCATGTCATATGACATAGTTGTTTTACAAGGTTGATACATGTTGATCCAAAACTAAGTTCCACTAACTTCCCTCTAGCAAATCCAACGCATTTTGTAACCAAGGCAAGGTTGGAGGGCGCTAAGCCGTAAACCACCATTTGGCTTCTATCTTCCCCGCAAACAGGCCCTATCCCGCTAGCACAAGCCAGGACGTGCACTCGCACTGGCGGCCAGAGAACCCGCGACTCCAGGCCAGCCGTTTGCGGCTCGGCGACTTGGCACCGACGGAGGGCGGCGGTGCAGCCCCGGCCACGGCGATGGGAAGTTCGGGACGCGCCACTCCCGCTCCGGAGCGTTAACGGGGAAGCCCGGAGGCCTCGGGTAAGGCCCGGCCCGGCCCCGCCTCACCCCGCTTGCTCCACCGCCGGCATCGCCTCAGCACCGCCGCCGGCCGGCTGCGGAGCCTGGCGACCGGCTGGCGGCGCCCGGGCCGACGTCCCGGCGCTTCTCTGGCCAGCCCGCGGCCGCGGCCTCGTCCTCGGGCGGGCGACGAGCACGCAAGCCCCGCCCGCGGCGGCGGGGGGGGAGGAGACGGGACGCGCGGCGCAGGCGCTCTGCGCGGCTCTATTGTCTCGGCTCCGGGAGCCCTCGGGAAGCCCGGCCG
>JANHZU010000012.1:81357-96048 GCA_032468055.1 Acrochordus granulatus
TTGCACTCCCATGACTGCAGGATGCTGCAAACAGCAGTAAATGCAGGCCACTTACCAAACACCCAAAATGTGATCACATGACCGCAGGGTCCTCAGTTCTAATTTCAAATCCAGGTCATAGTAGACCTAGGGGGGAGGTCCATCATAACTTCAAAATCAAGGCTACCTGTAGTAGCCAAAGGCTCGAAGGAAGTCCAGACCTGTTCTCCGATGTGCAAGACCCAGAAAAATGGGTTGAAGTCCCAGGAAGCCAGATGCCAAAAGAATATTAGCAGAGAAAAGGCTTCTTAAGGCAGTTGGACATGAGGATTTCACCTTCCAGGGAGAGGAGGCTTCCATTAGCAGAATAAGTTCAAGAGATGCTGAACTGCCCAGCCATCTACTGGGGTGCTTGAATTTAAATGCCTTTCCTGAATTCAGGGTGGAGTCTTTCAGTATTCCCTTTTTTCAAAAGAAATCCTGAGATTTTGGGTTTAAAAAGACCATTTGGAGTGACAGGGCATTCCCAAAACCACTTAATAAAAATATTGTTGAATTAAGGTGTAGATGTCATGTTCCTAGTCCGGTGTTCATCTGTCGTGACCAGTCTGTCCAAGAAGCAGAAGATAATCTGATAGTGGAACGCTAAGGATGAAGGCAGAGTGAAATCAAAAAGGTCAGGATGGTAGCTGTGATGGGTGGATGAAAGCTTCCATTGCCCCATCACAGTCACCATCTTGACCTTTCTGACCCCACCTTGCTGACATCCTTGGTAGACACCATGCCCACATCCACCATATTCCCCTTTCTTTTGCTTCTTGCCTCTTCCCCATTTTGAATGAAAATGATTGGGTGGCAACACAGGGGACACCCTTCCCCAACCCGGTGCCCTCTCAGTTTCATGGGTTCGCCTCATCCGCCTTGCTGTTGCTTCCTTGGTTCAAGCAGATGCATTAAGCAGCTGCCCTAACAATTACCGCCTGCGTGCAATCTCCCCACTGTCTGTTTCAAAACATCCTAGCATCATTATTACTGGAAAGACCTCTCCACAGTGTGTAAGCCGAAGTGGGTAGAGCCCTGTTCCCAAGGAGTTTATCGCTTAATGGCAGTGCCAGCCTATATATAGTCGTCTTCTTCCTGCAAACCGCTCGGCAGCCATATCGGAAAAAGGAATATCACCTAACCCCTTCTTCCTTCCCCCTCTCTTTTCCAGGTTTCAAGTGCCCCGTTTGCTCCAAATCAGTGGCTTCCGATGAAATGGAAATGCACTTTATCATGTGTCTGAGCAAACCCCGTCTCTCCTACAATGGTGAGTTCTCCAGGAGGCCCTTTTGGGCACATGGAGCCCCATTTGCCAGGCCCTGGCAGCAGCTTCAGGGGGCAAAGGCCTGGGGCACTCAGGAGGGTCTCAGCCCGGCTTTCTGGCTCTCCTACCATCTTATTCCCTGCCCTATTTACCTGACATCTGCTCCTGCGTATGTGGCATGAGCCACCAACTGACACTACGTTCTGTTCCCCAGTTGGCTCAGAAAGGCCAAGCCAGGCATCAGGTAGAGCAGGGAGAGAAGGGCCTTATAGCCCACTTCTGCATCTAGATGAAGAGCAAGGCTTCATTTTTCAGAAGACAATTGTTTTGAGTTGCTGCTTTTGCACTGGGTGCCCAGTTCTATTCTTGGAGGAGGGCCTGCGAGCCCCCAGGGAAGATGGGCTGCCCATTGTAGCTCTTCTGTCATCTGCCAGGCAGCTGGAAAGGGAGGGTGCTGCCCAGGCTGGCCTGCCCTGATCCAAAGGGCTCCAGGGAGGAGAATGTTGCCATCTAGGGAGTGCCTGGAATGTGGCAGCCCAATCAGGCAAAGGTGCGGGGGAGATAGCTGTTGGGGAGCTGCTCTCCCTGATGTCCATCTTCAGTGTCCTTTTACTTGGGGCAGGCAGAAGGCAGAGCCAGCTTCGTCTGGTGCTGCTGCCACTGCTGCTGTCTCAGTGCTGGCCAGTGGCAGACTTCTTGAGAGGCTCTTGCATTCCTGGTGCAGGAAGGAGTGTGCCATCTCCCAGGGAGGAGGGGGCCTGGTGGGTGGGCTGAGAGACATCTGCTCCCGCAGCAGTGCCAGCCTGTGTCAGCCCTGCAACGTGCCCAGTGTTCCAGGGGATCCACCCTGCCAGCCCGAGACGGCAGAGACAGCACCAGTCAGCCACTGAGCTGCTTGTGGGAAGTGGGGGCGGGAGGGTGGGGTTGCTTCATGCTGCAGTCAGGGCTTCCCAACCTGCACAGCCTCAAGCGGAGCATCTCTTCCTGGCCTGCAAGGCAGTCCTTTCCTTCTTCCTTCCAGCTCTCCATGTGCATGTAACTTGCACATACATGAGGTTGTTTTGGGGAGGAAGAAGGGAGGAAGGCAGGAGGGATTGGTGCCAGCTAACCCCCAGCACTGAGCACCATCACCATCCTTCCCCCTCTGCCGCCCCAACTGCTGTCACTTTTTGGAGCGGCCAAGCCAAGGCTGGCTTTCATAGCAGCGCCTTCAGGGATATGGCAGGGAACGGGCTGCTACATTCCTGTCTCGTCCAAATGCATGGGGACGACAGTGCCCAGCGTTCTCAGCCCCATGAATTTGACATGGCCCCTTTTCAAGCTTTGGGCTTTCTTGGCGGGTGGAACTGACAATTTGGGCAAAGAGGATCTCTCCATCCCTCGTTCAAATGGGGCAGGTTTTATTCCAATGGCCCAGAGGAGTGCTTCCTGTTCTTTTGCCAGTTCAGACATGAGGCTGAGCCGTAGACCAACTATCTTAATCATGATTTGGTGTCAGGTCTAAAGTGAGACAATGATTGGCAATGGAGAAATAATCAAGAAACCTTTATAACCAGTTGCAAAATTCAAAGTTAAAAACAACCCAGAAAAGAGGACTTACGACACAGATTCAAAATTCTGCCGCTCAAACCCCCTCCAGTGTCACATGACCAGACTTCTGGCAGTCGGCAACCCAGCCACATTTATGGCTGTTTGCAGCATCCTGCAGTCACGAGACTGCATTTTACAGTGGCTTTGCCAAAAACTGCACTTTCAGTTTTCAGCAAAACTGCAACCATAGCAAACCATTCATGGCATTTGCTTAATGACAACTGCAAAAAGGTTCATAAGATCAGATTAGTCACGTGATCTACTCAATTTACGACTGTTATGATATATGACTGTAATGGACTGGCTCCATTCTGGTTGTATGTTGAGGACTACTGTATTTTTCCTTAAAGTGTTTTTGGGAGAAAGAACATGCAATTGCTGAAGGAGCCATTAAACCAGGAGGGTCAGTGATCAGATTTAGGAACATGCTATGTGTGCTTCCACAAAACGTCTGGTTGACATGGGCAGACACAAAACACCATTTGTGTTTCCACATCTTTTTGCACCCACAGCATACAGATGCAACTTCTTTGAGAACTAATCCTAGGCTTCTTGAATGCTGATGCTATGTAGCTTTGGTAGTGAAATGCCTGCAAGAAAATAACCAAGCTCAGAGAGCACCAAGGACTCCATAGTTAGGTTACTTTGTCTTACTTCCAAAGATCAGTGATCCAGTTACTTTTCTCTCTCTTCATCTTATTTTGGGTGATTTTCTCTAAGGAGCAAGATGAATGTCCCAATCATCCTGGTTGTCTTCAATACATTTCTGAAAATATCTTCAGCCCTGATCAGAATGTTTTGATGTAAAACTTGACATTCTCACCTGGACAGAAGTCATCAAGACAATAAGCTATCTGATGCAAAGACTTGACAGTCAGGAGTCATGAATTCCTATGAACCAGTGTACCTGTGTCTGAATCACTCCTGATGAGAGTTAAAAAATACCCTGTTTTTATAGGCTTGGGAATGGAGCTCCAGCCCTAGGACATCTTTATAGGCAGGTTCATATAACGGGTTCCCCCAGTATGCAGAGACCTCCTCCAAGGTAGTGGATCCTTCCTCATTCTAGCTTGGTCAAAGGGTTGGGTGAACCCAGCTGCTCTTTTCTGCCTTGACTCATCCTGCCTTCTCTTTCTCTCCTGCAGACGATGTGCTAACCAAGGATTCAGGCGAATGTGTCATTTGCCTGGAGGAACTTCTACAAGGAGACACGATAGCCCGGCTGCCCTGCCTCTGCATATATCACAAGAGGTAGAGTATGAACCAGCCTTGGGCCCCCAAGGAAGGGTCCAAGTTGAGCCTGCTGGGAAAGGATCATGTTGGTCTCTCAAAGCTTCTCTACACAATGCGAGCTGCTTTGGGTGCTGCTGCTCCAAGCCCCAAGAGTGGCCAAGCATAGTGACCCTTTTCTTCTGCCATGCAGTGAAGTGAGGGGTTCCTTTTCTCTTCTTCAGCTGTATAGATTCCTGGTTTGAAGTGAACAGATCCTGCCCAGAACACCCATCAGACTGACCATGGGATCACATGTGGACCTCTTTCCAGGTGAGGCCCTGCCTCTTGGTCTTGAATGTGTCACTGTGAAGAATCTCACTCCCTTAATAGAGACTCTGCTAACTCCCAGTTTAACCTGGGGCATTAAAGAAAAATACATTCTGGACCAAGATGGACAATCTATTTAGGGTTATACTGGCTGAGAATTTGGAAAGTTTCTGTCCCAGTAGACGTAGGGAGTACCCGCTGAGTTTGGGAAGATTGCAGAAAAAGATTTAGCAAACAGGAGACCATTTTCAACAGAGACATCTGAAAGCAACCAGAATTGCCTTTGCACAGGCAAAAATGGAAAGAGATGCTATCAGCCCTCATAATAAAGGAATTCATAATATATGAGAGGAAAAGCCAAGTTCTTTTAACAATTTTGCACCAAGTGACTTGTCAGTAAGAATCGCAAACAAGAAGCAAATTCTCAAAAAATAGTAATTGTTTTAATTTTTTCCGAAACAATAATAAAGTCCTTGAGCCAGCCTTAGTTTGGTTGGCAACAGTACACAAGAGTTGCTCTCTTCCAGGATTGTCTTACCAAATTCCTGCTACAGCCCTGGGATACTTCTTTCGATTTCCCAACCAAGCCCGAATCACATCTGACCCACCTGAGCTGTTGAGATCATTAGAGGTTGGCTAAATATTGCTTGTGTAATTGGAATGTATTTACTTATTAATTCATTTATTTGTATCCCACCTTTATTATTTTTACAAATAGCCCAAGGTGGCAAACATACCCACTACTCCTTCCTATTTTTCCCACAACAACCCTGTGCAGTGAGTTGGACTGAGAGATAGACTGAGTAGCCCAAGGTCACATCCAAATATTATCTCATATTTGGTTCAAATGTTCTCATAAGCCTTGAGATGTATTCTAATGAACCAAAATAGGAGGATTCTCCCATGGCCCTAGTGATGTATTGTTTAATAAAAGTGTTTCTGAAACAGGATATTTTCCAGGCTTATTAATTTTGGTGTAAGATTGTTATATCGGTTCTTGTGACATGAGCCCATTTATCTTCACAGTCCTCACAAGATGATGTGTGTGCACATTGATAGATTTGCTCTTCTACAATACGACTGAATGTATTTTCTCTTCTGTGAAGGACATCCTCGTCTTTCTTCTTCCTACTATGTGAAATGCCTCTTTGCTTTTGTTCTGAGTTTACGCAGTTTCTTCGTGTCTCAGGAGGGTGGGAGTAGGAGAATGTTATCCACTCAGCCCAGGAATTTGAGAAAGGTCTCTGCAAAATGCAGAATAATCTTATATTCTACTCAGACCTGGAAACTATTTCCATAGATTGCCTGGATGGCTCCTCAAGTTTATTTTTTATGTTTGTTTGTTTGGTTTTATACAGCTCTGGGTAACTCCCAATCAAGAATTAAAACAATATCAGTATTGAATGTTTTTCTTGTTTTGGTACCCATTCTGTCACCTAATAAGACAATCATTCCCAAAGTTGCCTTCTAACAGATGTGTTATGATTACATTTCAAAGATTTCCTAGTCTCATAGTTATGATTCAGGAATTCCTATCCAAAAATATCTGGAGGGATATTGGGCGATTGGAGGGATGTAGCTGAATTCACAAGAGGGGACAAATCATACAACAGCATTAATGGTGTGTTCTCATTAGGGCTGTGCAGGGCTTTGAAATAATTCAGAAATTATAGCTCCTTTTTTTTCCCCACAGATGCTGTGGAAATGAAAGCTCCTTAAAGCAGCTATATCTTTTTTTCATGTGCAGGCAACCATACAGTTACTCTCTATAGGTGCTATGCAATCCCAAGAAAAGATACAGCTGTTATAAAAAGCTGCAGAAAAATCTACCATTCAAAGCATTAAGAGAGCCAGTTTGGTCTAGTGGTTAAGGTACCAGGCTAGAAACCAGCTGGGTGACCTCAGGCCAGTCATTCTCATTTAGCCCAACTCACCTTACAGGATTGTTGTTGTGGGGAAAATATGAGGAAGGAGTATTAGATAGACTCACCGCTTTTTATTAAAAAATAATAAAGGTGGGATATAAATAAAGTGCACAGCTCAAGCTCAGATGTTGTGTGATACTCCCAGTTGCAGAAGACACTAATTCTTGACAAATAAACCACATTCTGGCTTTGTATCATGACCCAATTCTCACAACAAACAAAGACCATGGGTGGCCTCCTCTTCAGTATGCTAGCCATAAATCACCCAAATCCATTTTTGCCAAGCCCATCGTGCTTGGTGAATCCAGAATCAAAGGTTGGGTGTCTTCAGTGTCAAAACTGATGAATTCCCAGCCCTTCCTCTTACCTCAAGTGGATTTCCTCATTTCAGCAAATGATAGTCCTTGACTTATAACCATTCATTTAGCAACTGTTCAAAGCCACAGCAGCACTGCAAAAAGTGACTTATGACCGGTCTCACACTTATGACCATTGCAGCATTCCTATGGTCATGTGATCAAAATATGTGTACTTGAAAACTGGCATATATTTACAATGGTTGCAGTGTCCCGGGATCATGTGTGTCCTTTATGACTTTCCCAGCTGGCTTATGACAAGTAAAGTCAAAGATGAAAGTTGGATTTGCTTAACAACCACATAATTCACTTAACTGCAGTGATTTGCTTAACAGCGGCAAAAACGGTCATAAAATCAGGCACGATTCAACAACTGCCTAGCTTAGCAACAGAAATTCTGGTCCCAATTGTGGTTGTATGTCAAGGACTAGCTGCATGATGATTAGGGCAGTGCTTCTCCATCTTTGACGACGTTTAAAATGTGTGGACTTGAGCTCCCAGAATTCCCTGCCCAGGCTGCTGACTGGGGAGTTCTGGGAAGCGAAGTCCACAGTTGCCAAGGTAGAGAACACTGATATAGGAAAGATGTTGGTGGGAAATGGTTAGGAAGCAGTCCAAAGACCTAGTCAACTGTTTGCCCAGAGGCCAGCTAAGTGCCAATGGAAAACCTGTAACTCATCCTTTCCTGGATCTTTTTGGGACAGGCCGATTCTAGGTGGGGGTCACCTGGGTGGACATCAAGAAACTCCCCACAAGAAGCAGTAATGCTTAAGGTGAGCATCCTCTGCTTTGTTCCTTGGAAGGCTTAGAACTGAGATCCACCTGCTCTTTGCACAGATGTTTTCTTCAGGGGCCTCTTCAGCACCAAAGCTGCTTTTTTCTCAACAGGTCATCTTGCCATCCCTCTTCCTCACCTCCCCCCAACATCCTCCAAACCAGCTCTGGGACCCCTTCAATGGCAGCATGGGCACCTTGTGTTCAGTTCTGGACTTCAAAAGCAGAGAAGACCCCAAGGAGCAACTGCCACTTCGCAGGGCCATAGACAGCGCCATGCCTTGGCAGCCCTCCTCCAGCCTGGGCAGGGGGAAGAACACGGCTAGGGCAGGAGCCAGTGCCGCTGGGCCCCCAACCTGCAGCACCGCCATGATGTTTGTTTGGGCTAGATCCAGCCATGAGCTAAACGGAGCACGCGTTGGTGCCATCCAAGGACTCTTCCTGCCAACGCAGGTCACACTTTTGCACAGGCAAGGTGGTAGTTCCCCCCTCCCTTTTTATTTCCTTGGAGCAGCAAGGCCATTTTCCCTCTCCCCACCTGCCTCCCCAGTCCCGAGGAGGAGAGAAATCAGGCATTTTCTGTGGCATTTTTTGAAGGCTTGTAAGTTTGTCAAGTGTTTACAAAACAGCCATTTTGTGTCAACCAACATGCCAGGTGATGTTTACAAGACTGCATCCTCGGGCAGGTGAGGAGCAGAATTTCCAATACCTTTTTCTTTCCCTCTCCACCACCGTCAAAAATCCCTTCACTCCTTCCTCCTCCTCCCTCCCCTCCAGGCTGGCTTCAGGGGCTGTCGTCATTTGCAAGTGTCCTGCTCTAAGACCAGAAGATTTTCAGCCCTTTGTAGAATGCAGGACTAGCCTTTTTCTTAAAGCAACACAGATGATACACCACACACACACACACACACATCTCCCACCCCTGCCAGTCCACACTTGAGCACGAAGCAAAGACTGTCTGAGCCATGGGGGGAGGAATCTCTTATGGACGGTTTTGATCCGCAGGAAAAGTTATCTGTATTTATATAGGAAAAAAAAACAAAAAAGAAACTTTAAAAATTACCAAAAAAAATCAAAGCTTGGGAAGGGAAGCTTCCCCTATTAGTCAAAGTGTTTTGATATGGTATTCAATAATGCTCAATAAAATAGTCACTGTTATTTTATTTCCAGGTATTCTTATTTGTCTGGAGGATTTGGAATGCGAGGGGACAAGTCTGCATATTTGGTGGGGTTACTACAGCTCATTTTTTAAATTTAGAAATGTTGCTAGTCACTTGAAGTAGACATGCATGGGGGTGAAATGGGAGATATTGCAACGTTTGCAAGCAATGCTCTGCTTAAGCCACAGGTTGAAAACAGGGCTTTCCAAAATTATTTAAAGTGTTAATTTTCTTAAAAAATTATCTGTAATGAAATTGCAGCAGGATTTAAAGGGTATAAGTTCTTAAAATAAAAGCAGTATCTCTGTGGACAGCTGGAGAGATGGGATAAAGGCTGCAATTACCCATCCTGTTCAGAAAGAGAAGAACAACACAAAATTGAAATTACATCCAGCGCAATTTCTGGCTAATATAATAATACTTATACCTATTTCTACAGAAACAGCCATGTTGGAAGCAAAAGTTCCTCGGTTTGCCAAATCTGAATTTCTCAAGTTCTTGGAAATTCCAAAATTGACTCATAAATGCAGGAACCATGCAAGTCCTGTTTTTTCTGGCCTTAATCCACAGCTTTTCTCAAGTCCCGCACTTGATCTAAAAGGACCAAACTTTTTCAGCCTCTAACATAGGGAGGGCTTCTAGTGCAAGTCTCTGTGTATGTGAAAAGGAGCATCTCTCCGTCACAGGGATGTATATTCTGGATGGATGGCCACCTGCAATTATCAATCTCTGCCAAGTGGGCTATATCTCCAACATGTTGGAATTCCACAAGACAGCACAGTTGGAGGAAGAAACATCAGTAACTGTATGATGCCGACACTCCCTAATAGCTGAAAATACAAAAGATCTGCAAGGTCTCATAATAAAAGTCAAGGAGCACAGTGAAAAAAAAACAGGACTAAAATTAAATATAAAGAATGCAAAACTTGTGACAACAGATAAAGCAACCAGCCTTAGAATTAGCAATGAGTATTATCAAAGGGGTGGCTTCTGTCTTTTACCATCAACTGTAAAGGAACTAGCAGCCTTTCTACTTTTAGACCAGCCATAAAGTCCTTGGAAAACATATTCAGATGTTATGATGTGTCCATATCTTCAAAGATCTGAATTGTGCAAGTCATGTAACACTTTATGGAAGCAAAAGTTGGACTTTGAAGAAGTAGGAGAGGAAAAATATTGATACTTTTGATCTTCAGTGTCAAAAACATCTGGCGACAGCAAGAAAGCAAACAATCGGATCATGGAACAATGAACTGAGAATTTTCAAGGAGAGGACATCCAGCAGCAAGGAGTAACCCTAACTAGACATCTGCCTCAACAGCAGGATTAGCAAAGATTCTGTATGTGGAATCTCCTAGGTGAATCCATCTTAGTTTAATCCAGTAGGAGAAATATGGATTATAGAAGCACACCTGCTTCAATTCACTTAGAATCTTGCCAAAGCAAAATAAAAGATCTCAAGAGATAAGAGAGGAATCCAAATTGAGAAAATAAACTAAAAAAACGGGGGGAAATGGAAATTTGCTTCCAGCCTCACACAACATGAACTCTTGGCATGTCGCTGCCAAACTCTGTTTTAAGTCAAGATTTGCTCCTAAGGCAATGTTAGCAAATGCATTAGATCACATCTAAAGCATCTGGGGAAGTGGCAGCTAATGACAGAGCATCCTGCCACTCCACACTCTTTGTATATATGTTGCGACACCTCGCACATACCAAAGGGGTATTGTGTTGTGATGGCATGATGCATTAGACCCAATGGATGCCTCTGGAACAGTTCACACTTCAGCAACTCCCAGAATGCTCAGTAATTACTATGATGGCTGAGGAATTCTGGGAATTGAAATCCCCACATTCAATAATGTGGCCTTAACTTATCTCCACTGACTGGGCAGCCTGATTGATATGCCAACATCTGACCCCAAACTACATCTGGGCATTTCCATATTATTAAATAAATACACACAGCTGCAGCTCTCCCCACACAAACACACATTTAATATAGATTTAATCTACATCTATTTTAACATATAGATGTATATATATAGATGCGTACATATATATATATACAGATGTAAGACAAATTTAGACAATTGATATGACAAGTCCTATATGCTGACTGCTAATGCTATGTTAACCTTTTCAAGTGTAATGATCCAAAGGAAGCTGGCAAGAGGTGTAGTGTTCACAGCAGTGTTTCCTAATCTCAACATTAAGATGTGTGGACTTCAGCTCCCGGAACTCCCTCAGGATGGCTGGCTGGATAATTCTGGAAGCTGAAGTCTATACATCTTAAAAGTTGGTAAAGTTGGAAAACACAAATATACAGAGTTTTCAGGTTTTACTAAACCACTGTATTGTTTACTTGGCTTTGAGTTAGCATGTCCTGTGAACCCAGCCAATTGTGGTTTATTCAGCATTTTAGAATTAAGCCACTGTTTAGTATGTAGAACCCAGTCACCAGATGAGGCATATAGTTCTTTGCTGTAGACATCCCTGGAGAACCACAATACCACCTAACTTTGGTTAATTGCTGCATTTCTGGCACTGCTAGAGAGATGAGATAAAAGGGAAGAGGCTCATTCCAGATTTCTTGGGAAGCAAATGTGGGAGCTTCTCCCAGCCAGATCCTCCTGAGGCTATAGCACCTTTCCAGGATTCATGAGGTTTTTGGGATCTAAGGCCATCTTGATCTGCTGCATGGTGGAAAGTGCCACTTCTCCTATTTCCTCACGCAAAAGCTGACGTTTGCCCAGGCCAATGCCATGCTCCCCGGTGCAAGTGCCACCCACTGCCAAAGCTCGCCTGGAGAAAAGAGGCAAAAGAAATCAAATGTGGCTCCCAAAGTTACTTTCAAGGTTCAGAAATATAAAGGAGCTCAGCACTCACCTTCCCTCCCTCCCTCTTCTTTTTCTTTCTTTTTTGAATTTATCTTAGGAGGCTATTCTTTATCCAAAAGGTACATTATATCTTTAGCTGAGGGGATAAAGGAATATTGTACTCAGGGAAAATATGAGCAAGCTATTAAGGGGGCACTTTGAAAAAAGATGACTCAGACTCAAGATAAAGGAGAGAATGAGAAAGAAACTTGGAATAGTCCTCCTTGATTTTGTTAATCTAAGAAATAAATTGGGAGCACCTTTCAAAACTGACACCCTTTGAGGGTGGTCAAAGAATGTTCCACTACTATATAACAAGGTAGACAAACAACTTTGAAAGTTTGACAAGGCTTTTTTTTAACCCACCTTGCGTTAAACAAAACCAAGGTGGGATTGCAGGTAGTGTTCTACTTGCAACCATGCATATAATGGCCATTTGAAGTTGTAACAAGCTGAAAAAATTATTTACAATTGCCTTAAAACAATCACAGCATCCCCACAGTCAAATAATCAAAACTTGGGCACTTCACAATTGGCACGTATTTATTACATTTGCAGAGTCCCAGGATCAGGTGATCGCCATTTGCAACCTTCTAAGCTGGCTTCCAACGTGCAAATCCAATGGGGGGAAGCTGGATTCATTTAACAACTGGAGAGTTGCTTAACAACTTCAGTCAAACAAGATTTCAAAATTGGGTACAACTTACAACAACTGCCTTGCTGAGTGATGGACGTTCCTGTTCCAATTATGGTTGTAAATTGAGGATTGTATTTTGAGGTTCTTTCCTACCTCTTTCTCTGGACTGGGGGATCTCTTCTCAAAGCTCCCCTCCCAAGATTCTTTCATTCTGATGTGATTCCTAAATTCCTTGTCAGCAACTTGTGCCTTCTCCCAAGTGGACCCAAAAGGGCTAAGGCCACGGCCCACCTTTCCTGTTGTCCAACTGATGTATGATTTTTTTATGCTCCCTCCAAAAGGCTTCTTCCTGTCCCCAGCCTACCTGCCCAGACGTTTGGCAAACTCAGCCACCCTCTTCTTTTCTTCAACATCTTCAGGATCATGAATCAGCAGGCAGTGAAAGTTGCCGTCTCCAACGTGGCCAACCAAAGGACCTGGGGATACAAAAGGGACCACCACCATTATTTCAACCTTCCTTAACATGGCACCATTCTTTGGGATTACTTTTCCCATCATTTTGGGAAAATGACTTGATAACTGGCAAGGGAAACCTTTACGTTGCACAAACCCAACCTTTTTAATTATTTTTTAAGAGGCACCAATCGACTTTGAGAATAGCTTTGCATTCTATGCAGCTAAGATTAATATGGTTGTTTTAAACCTGCCTTCCTTTAATATGATGAAAGGTAATTTGCTTTAGAATGTCTTTCAAAGCAAAATATAATTTTGTGTTCTGTGTGGTTGAAATGTCTGTAACAATCCTGTCTTTCACTAAACAAACATCTGCCCAGCTGTTTGCCACCTCCCTGGCTTCTCTTATTGCAAAGAGATGTAACAAGAAGAGCTCCTCCGAGATACTTTTTTGGATTCAGAAGTAAGAATAGCCAAGGTGGTTGCAGAGGGTAGAAAAATAACAAAAAACAGCCTAGCAGAAGTCCTAGTGTACTGTCAACACCTAAATCAAGCTTAGAAAAACGAAGACGAATTTGAAATATATTTTCAAGAAGCCCATGAATATAATAAAAAGCAAATCCTCCTTTTTCAAGACTATTTGAGAGAGAAACTGGAGACAAGTGTTGGTGGAATACTAGCTGAAGTTCTCCCTTCAACACGCATAGAGAAAAACATGCTTGGTATGAGGAAGGAGTTGCTAGACCAAGCTGGAAAGACAGCACAGCAAGTTAAATTGTATGCAAATACTAGCAGCTCTCTGGAAGTCCATAATGCTGGGAAATATGGAAAGAAAGAAAAGAAGAGGATGATCAGCAGCAAGGAGGGTGGTTTTAATTATAGTGGTGATAAGTGCACCATTGGAAGGATTAATTTGGGACACTGTCCTGGAGAAGGCCTGTTTATGTGATTGATAAGAGTCAACACCTAGAAGCCAATCAATCAATGCAAAGCCTAGCAGCTCTCTGGGGAAAGCTCTAATGTAGAGTAAGAAGGAAAGAGAAAAGAGGATGACCAGCAGCAAGGGGGATGGACAGTGATGGTGCGCCATTAGAAGAGCGAGTTAGGGATAGATCCTCTGGAGAAAATCTATGTGTTTGCTAAGAGTCAACTCTGATGTAATGGAACATAATAAAATCAAAAGCTGTGACCATCTGCTTGAAGGTTTTTTTTAAAAAAGGAACAGAATGCTACAAAGTCAGATTATACGCACCCATACGATCATAGCTTGATCTTTTTTTACGTGCTGCATTCAAAAGTCAGAGATTCAATTGTGCAGGTTCAGCCACCATTTTTTTACCCCCTACTTTCAGATTCTGATGTCTTTTTGCTTCATATGATAGCTGACAAAACTTAGTAGTAGTCAAGGAGATTATTCCTTTGAACAATTAATACCCAACCCAGGGGATTAATTTAAAAAAAAACATTTTTTCTGAAAGCAAAACCCTAACAAAAAGCAAAGCAGGTCTCTGAGTCTAATCAGTGGTTCTTTTTAAGTGTTGTGAGTGCTTCATATTATATTCTATGAGGAATCCAGATAGATTAAAGTTGAGACATCTTTTTTCCTTTCAGATCATAATGAGTCCCTTACTGAACAGAAATATAAATGATCAACAGAAGCAAAAGGGGCAAATGAGAGAGGGACCCCACAAACTTTGTTTGTTTCATGTGATGTTCCATGCATGTACATAGATTCCATGGATCTGCTCTTGGTCCCACAGTTGTGGGAGGGGGCAAGGGACTGGCAAATTCCCCCATTTCCTTGGCTGGAACACCAAACTGCCTTGCGGTTAAGTTGTCCAAACCACATTCCTGGCATCGGCTCACCTGTAAGTTTAGAATCCAGCAAGTCTTTCTTGGTTTCTACTAGGACCTCAGGAAGGTATGAGAGAGGGACACACACATCTGTAGAATAGCTCTGTGGAGAAAGAGGTTGGGGAAAAGGTTGCACTAGTAGAGTTTTTCTCAACCTTAGTAACTTTATGATGAAGGGACTTTAACTCCCAGAATAAAGTTGCTAAAATGGAAAAATACTGCACAAGATCACACAGACC
>JANHZU010000012.1:140682-169037 GCA_032468055.1 Acrochordus granulatus
TACATTTCTGAATATCCCCTCAATTTTTAAGAACTTTTCCAGCACTTTATAAACTCTGCCATTATCAAAGGAAATGAGGAATGTGGTAAGGAAATATCTCTGAAATGGTGACCCAATATGGCATAGGTTGTCTAGTATAATTCAAAGGGGCGTTTGCCCTTTGTTTTTTATTTCCTTCTATTGTTTCTGTGTCTATTTCTGCCTTAAGCAAAAATTATTTCTTAAATATGGTTAACAAACAGGAGTTCCCTCTACTCTTCCTTAAGCTTTGTATACTTCATTACAAGATTATCACTGATACAACCCTGTTAATTTTTTTCAATACTAAGGCAGCTTCTTAATTTTCTCTTTGTCTAGTGACAATGTCCTATGCATTTTCTCCTTCCTGCTGTTCATTTAAATGAATGTTTTGATGAATAATTTGGAGACATGGTGGCCTAGCAGTTAAGACACTGGACTTGTTGGCCAGAAGGTTTGAGACCCAAACACTGCCACGTAATGGGGTGAGCTCCCATTACTTGCTCCACCTTCTGCCAACCTAGCAGTTCAAAAGCATGCGAAACGCAAGTAGATAAATAGGAACCGCCTAAATTGGTGGGAAGGCAACAGCGCTCCATGTACCTCGGCATATAGTCATGCAGGCCACATGATCGTGGAAGCATCTTCAGACAGTGCGGGTTCCCTGGGCTGTGAATTGGAAATGGACACCGCCCCCAAGAGTTGGACATGACTGAAAAGGGAAACCTTCACCTTTCCCTCTGGTGAATAATACGGTCTAAAAGAAAGGATTTTTAAACCTTTTCTATATTTGTTCAATTGCCTTCTTTGATTCCAGAAATGCACTTCCTTGAGCAATATTTCAGAATCCATTCAGCTTCATCCTGAAAATCACATTCAAGCAATGTGCTACTTGTGTGTGTGTCACATCTCAGCTTCCACTAAGGTTCAGTCTTCCCCAGTCTCGCATCTTCTCAAATTATGTGTGGATTATGGGAGACGGGATGCAACCCACCTGGAGTTTCTCTGGTTGAGGAAGACTGAACTTCAAGAACGCAGGCCTTGCAAAACTGCATTTCCTACAAGAACCAGGACCACACATACTTTTTCTGCCACCTGCCCATTTCTTCTTCATTGTCTTACTTAATTCTTTCATCCCTCTTTCCTTAGAATCCTACCCTTCTACCCAAGACGTCATGGAGGTTTGTCTTTCCTGGCTTTAGCAGGAATTCAGTCTGACTGTTTTTGAGCCCAACCGAGTAGCAGATATTGTTTTGTAATCGAGCGCTACAGAACAGCCTTTCCAAGCTGCTGGAACCGGGAATCCATACAAAGATCCCTCTTTGCAAATGATCTGCACCCCCCCCCGCCACGCACACCCAAGATGCAGTCAAAGCTTTCTCCAGAAGAGGGCACTGACCACCCACCAGCTGCGTCCTGGTGAGGCGCAGGCCCTGGCACCTTGCAGCAAGAGCTGCCCTCCCCAGGGAAGTCGAGGGTGACATCATCTTTCTATTTTTGGAGAGCAGCAACTGAGGGGCTTGGAGATGATGCACAATGAGGGCTATTTCCCTCCTGGGGGAAAGGAGAGCCCCTGGAGCCAGGAGCGGCCTTCCCAGCTGTTGTTTGCAGAGAAACCACACACACACACACACACCACTGCAACCCAGACAGCATACAGAGGCTGTGCAAGCTACTCCAAAGAATTGTGTGCCCTCCAGCTGCAGTCACACTCAATCTGTGCAACTCAGAACAACACTAAGGGATTCCGCTGCAAAGTCAACTTCAACAGAAGTCACAGTTTGACAACGGGAAAGGCCCTCCGGTGCTGAGTATCAGATGCCAACTGAGAGTAACATCACCCGGATCCTGAGACTGACCTTAGCGTCAGTTCAGCTCGGCTGCACAGAACCGTCCTGATTCATTCGCAAACCCCTGCAGTTTATTTATTTATTTTAAATAGACGCATATGGCCACCCAACTCACTTAAGAATTAAGAGCATAAAAATCCCAGAGCCCCCACCCCTCATTGCAGCAACAAGCCCAATCTCACAAGCCACTTGACTGGCTTGAATCAACCTGGAGTCCCCAGGCCCACTGACAGAATCACGTCTTCGGGTCCTTACGGAAAAGTAACGAAGAGAGGACTAACCTTATTTCCAAGGGAAGGATGTTCCAAAGGGAAGGAGCCACTACAGATAATCCTCAACTACAACCATTTGTTTAGGGACTGTTCAAAGTTATGACACTGAAAAAAAGTGACTTACAACCGTCACAGCATCCCCATGGTCAGGTGATCAAAACTGGGCACTTGGCAAGAGGGATGTATTTTTAATGATTACAGCATCCCAGGGTCATGAAACTGCAGTTTGCGATCTTCCTCGTCAGCTTCCAACAAGCAAAGTCAATGAGGGAAACTGGATTTGTTTAATGACTGCATGATTCATTTAACAACTGCAGTGATTTGCTTAACAATCATGGCAAA
Organism: Acrochordus granulatus; assembly: GCA_032468055.1. Classification (NCBI taxonomy): domain Eukaryota; kingdom Metazoa; phylum Chordata; class Lepidosauria; order Squamata; family Acrochordidae; genus Acrochordus; species Acrochordus granulatus. Next base: position 143,165 of record JANHZU010000012.1, read on the forward strand.
AAGGTCATAAAATCAGGCACAACTCACTTCACAACTGCCTTAATAACAGAAATTCTGCTCCCAATTGTGGTTAAGTTGAAGAGTATCTGTACAGAGAAGACCCTTCCTTGAGACCCCATCAGGGACACTGCCTTAACAGATGGGACATGCAACATACTCTGCCTTCCCGCTTTGATGAGCTGGGTAGATGTAACTGGGACAGACCGTCCTTCAAACACCCTGGCCCCAAGCCATGCAGGGTTTTAAAAACCAGCATCTTGAATTGCACACGGAAGCAAATTGGCAACCAATGCAGTTCATGTAGAAGAGGTGAGTGAGAGACATGGGCAATTTTAGGTTTGTGCAGAATTGTGAGGGCTGCTGCATTTGGGACCACTGAAGCTTCTGGATACTCTTCAAGGATGGCCCCATTACAATAATCCATCTGGGGAAAGCACTATTGATACAATGGAAGGAGGACATCTACAGCTTTGATATTTGTCCTTCTGGCTACTGGTAATAAACCAAGAAAGGGGAAAAACTTTATTTGGTGGCAACAGGACTGTGAAGCACACTCCATCTCCAAAAGGACCTGTGCAATATATGCAACAGCACCAACTTAGCCCTGTTTGCAGCACTGTAAACAACTGCATCTTTTTCTGAGGTCCTGTGCTTGGAAGCAATGTTTGGCTGCTGCGTTCCCAGCTAACAGGGCACTCAGGAAAAAACAGTCTTTCCTTTTTTGGCTCCTGTTCCAGGCACTCTACTGAGCAGATCACGTTTTCTCCGAAGATGAGAAGCCACAAGCGCAAGTTGCCTCGAAAGACACAGATGCACAGCCAGACCTTAATAACCTCATTTTAGGTCTGGAAGACCTTACCCACCATCATCCAGTGGCTGCTTTGGGGGCAAAATCTTGACAAGAGTATTGGCATCTACTGGTAGCTACCTTAAATAAATGGTTTCTCCGTGCCCATTTCAATCCTGTTTTCAGCTTGGACTGGACAATGAAATAGCTTTTATCTCCCTGGGAAAGTAAAGTAGAAAAAAAAAGAAAAGAAGTAATCTTTACTCCTGAGGGCTGATGGAGAACGTATCTTTAACACATACACTGAATTGCTTTAATCTTGCAGTAATTTTCAGTACCATCAACTGGTGTCGGATACTGTCCTTGATGTCAACTCAAGGGTGAGGCTGCTACCTGCTGGTTTGACTTCAGGAAGCAGCGCTCTCTCGCACGACAGTGGCACGAAGAGATCCCGGAAAGGTCCTCCACACTCCTTGCTTGCTAGCATCTCTAGAAAACTGTTGGGAATAGTTATCTGAGATAATTAAGAATGAGGTCAGCAAGAAATGACCAGGGACAAAGTTCTGTTTCTCCTGTGGCATAATATAGGAGAAGCTCGACTGGCCCTGCACCCTGTCTGGACTTCCTGGTGAAATGGCAGGAGGCCAATCATTTAAGTCCTGGCAAGATGAAGGGAGGTTTCTCTGGGCAGTACAGGGGAACCTCGCAAGACGAGCACCTCGCTGCATGAGATTTTCGCAAGACGAGCAAAAAATTTAATAAACTTGTTCCGGTGGATGAGTGGCGACTCGCAAGACGAGCAAGCTTCGCGCGATAACTTAGGCGTCATCAGTCCGTGCGGTTCACTCCACTCCTGTCCGTGGGCTGTCCTGTGAGGCGTTGCTGAGGGAAAAGGGGAAAGGCCCTTTTGCCTCGAGCGGCAGCGGATCCTCCGAGCCAGCAGGGGGCGCCGGAGAGCAGCCGGCCGAGCAGCAGCCGAGGCCAGAGCCCGCCTCGGAGCAGATCCGCGAGTGCCGTCAGTTTGCTCTATTCCTGCTTTATATCGTGCGTTAATCGTCGTTACTTGTTTCAGATGTTAGGGACAATAGTTTCGACATCAAATTCTGGTGAAAATGATTTTTTAGCGAATATTTTGGGGGGCGTGGAACGGATCGTCCGACTTTCCGTTGTTTCCCATGGGAAACCATCGTTTCGGTTTAAGAGCATCTCTCACTGAGAGCATTCAAAAACGGATCAGTCTCGTCTTGCGAGGTTCCACTGTATTTAGGAAATGGATATAGGTAATCCTCAATTTACAACTACAATTGGGGCCAATATTTCCATTACTAAGCAAGATGGTTGTTAAGTGAGTCGTGCCTGATTTACAATCTTTTTTGCCATGGTTGTTAAGTGAATCACTGCAGTTGTTCAGCAAATCTGGCTTCTCCCATTGACCCTGCTTGTTGGAAGCAGGCTGGGAAGGTTGCAAATGGTGATCACATGACTCCAGACACAGCATCCATCATAAATATGGATGTTGCCAAGCACCCAAATTTTGATCGTGCTCTGTGGGGATGCTGTGATAGTCGTAAGTGCGAAGACTGACTGTAAGTCACTTTTTTCAGTGCTGTTGTAACTTCAAATGGTCATTAAATGAATGGTTGTAAGTCGAGGACTGCTTGTATAGAATGAATCTGAATGAGAGCCCTTTGGAGAATGAAAGTGCATCCCCAGAAATTATCTTTTCACTCAGATTTGCAGCAGAAAACCCGGTCGGTGATCTCAGATGCTATTCTTCCTGCAAGCTGGGGAGGATGGAAACTGCAGTGCAACTCTTGCAGAGGTTGGCAGACCACAGACAGATCCATAAACCCGAAGATTCTGATTTTGGAAGGGATCACTGGAATCACCTTGTCCAATTAAAAAATACAAAATGAAATAAATGTGCAGGAAAACCATTGAAACCAAGGTGAGTGTCCACCCTGTCCTGAAAAACCTCCGAGAAAGATACCACTTAAAACTCAGATTAACTGAGAAATGCGCTTAAGCGCAGCACAGAACTTACAGACTGTTTCCCAACACCCTTTCGATCGGGGCTGGGGTACCAGATCAGCGAGTTCTCGACCTGTACCGGCATCCGCTCCCCTCCCCTCTTCTTCCAGGGGAGTCCTCCTTCTCCCCCCCCACTGCCCCCACTTTTGACCGGAAGTGCACAGAGGAATCCCCTTGTTATCTGGAAGATGCTAGGCTCCCCAGGGGCAGAAGGCAGCCTGCTGGGGGGCGCAAAGCATCTTCTTCAGACGTTACTTGTGCTTCCTAAAGTTTGCTCCGGGACCACCCTGGCCACCTCTTTGGCCTCCTGCTCTCGATGCCACAAGGTCAATCTCAGGAAGCGGGGAGGCCGGCCGGCCTAGGCTGCGACATCCCTTCCCAAATCTCCTCCTCCCTTCCAGCCTCCCCCCACCGCCTCCTTCAAGGTCGGCAGCTGAATGCAAGGGAGACACATCCAGGGCTTGGGAAGGAGGGGTGGGGAAGGGAGGGGGGAGGCAGGCACCCAGCCTCTCTCGCTCAGCTCTGCCTGCCCCACACATCGCCCACACACACTCCCGCGAGGGCTCCCTGGCGCTGTTGGCACAGAAAACACCCAGCGTGCGGTGTGACTATCTATCACTGTCAGATCTCTCCTTGATTCAAGTGCTGGACGGGGCCTGCAAACCTGGCTTGTTTGTTTCCGGCACACGGACCCTCTGCCTGCTCCTGACACGCACAGCGCCAGCTGGGACAACGTCCCCTTGGCGCATCCCCGTGCGGTCGCCCAGAGCTGGCCCCAACGGTCCGAGCGGCTGCGCGGGGGCTCCTCTCGCCACCCTCTGCAGGAAGGCCCCCTCCAACCACGAAGGGGGACCAGGGTGCCTCTGTGACGGAGGTCACTTCCTTTCCCAGGGTGAGGCCGGAAACGGCTCTCCGGAGCCTCCTGCAACGCCCCACCGCGGCAAAAGTCCCGCAGGGGCGAACTGGAAGCCCAGCCCTCGGCCCCGTTCCCTGCTGCTCGTCCGGAGGGAGCGAGAGGGAGGAGCGCGCAGGGCAGGGCAGGGCACGGCTGCCCTGGCCCAGAACCACAGGGCGCAAGGGGCACAGATCGGGAATCGCCTCTTCTTCCTCGCAGTCCCGATTGCCGAAGGACGCGAGCCACCCGTTTGTTCAGCTGTTCGAAGCAGAAAGGGAGGGTCTGCGGGCAGCCCATCCGCCAGCACTGCCGCCCTGTAGCTCCACAGGCCACCCCTGCTTCCTGCCCCCTCCCCCCAGCCACAGGCTCCCAAATGGGAGGGGAATACCCACGGTTACCACGTGGTTTTGCTCAGTGGAGAGAGGAAGGGTAGAGGCTGGATCTGGCCCCGAGCCCATCTGAAATCATGTTTCCACCCTGCCCAGTGGCCAGCCGGCTTTGGGAAGCCCTCCAGGCTGGAGGGAAGGACATCCAGCTGCCCCCGGAGCAGTGGCTGATGTTCATGGGACCCTTCCTGCGATGCCCAACAGCGCAAGCAGCATCCAACCTGGTGCCCGCTGAGAGCCCAGGGAGCCTTGGAGAGTTTGCCCAGCCCCTCTTAAAACAGCTAAGCTGGTAGCTGCTCTCTGGGACCCTCCATCCCCTGCACCTCGCCCCACCCCGTGCCCCGGCTTGAGATGGCCACCAACTGGGCATTGCAGAAACATCATGCTGCTGAAGCTGCCACCTCAGGGCTCTCTGGCCAGTGAGACAGGCTGAAGGCGAGTCAAGGTGATCTGGCCAGTGGAGGGAGGTCCGACCCTCTTTTGAGCTCACTTTCCAACTTGCATGGGGGAGAGACAAGCAACACCGGAATGTCCCCCTGGCCTCTCTCTGGAGGGCCGTTGGCATGCCCAGTCACAGCTGCCATCTTGACCGCTCACGCTCTCCCTCTCTCATGCACACACAAACACACAACTTACACACCAGGCTATGCATACCTGAGCAGGTGGGGATCTCCTTCGGGACAGACGAATTTACCTCTGGCCCTGAGGAGGAGGGGGAGGTGGAACAACTGTGTGCCCGGCCCCCTGCAAGCACAAAGCATGGGAGGAGGGCTTGGAGGAGCCCGGGTCTGACCCGCTAGTCTTTAAAAGAAGGACAGGGAAGGTTTGAGAGACCTTCGGTAATCTGTTTGTCATCTTGCAATAACCAAGTGGCCTTCCTGGAATCCCTGCCACGCCTGTTTCTCGACCTGGCCTTCCTCAAAGGGCTGATACAAATTGTCCTCAAGTTATAACCATAATGTAGCCTGCCCACTATGGTCAGAAGTTATGAAAGTCATAGTGATTTTATAAACTTTTTTTTGTGGTGGTCATTTAGTGAACGCCACAATCATCAACCAGATCAGTGGTTTGCCATGGAAGTAACTGCCAGTTTTCGGCAGTTGAAATGTGGTCATGTGACCACAGGATGCTGCCAAGGGCCATAAACACAGCCCAGTTGCCGAGCGTCCGAAGTACCATCAAGTGATTGTGGGGGAAGGCCTGACCATTAGAACTTCACATCAGAGCCAAAAATAATCCCCAGGCCGGTCTATCTGAACTTCGAACAGTCACTAAATAATTGGTTGTAACTCAAGGACTATCTGTATTAGCTTTTAATCCTTACCTAGAAAGATGCAGGAGCAGCTAGGATGGCATTTTTTAAGCTGGCTGAGGACCCTTCCAGATTCTGTACTCTCATTATCCCTCTGCTTAATCCCAGATTTCCCAAACAGGGAACCTTTTAGAAATGCTGGATAACAATGATCCCCATGATCCCCAACTGGAGAGTTCTAGCTTATGCAAGTTAAATTTTTCTGCGGCGGCTGCTCTGGAAACAGTAAGAGGAAGAGCACAGATGCCCCATTTCAGCCACCTACCTTGCCTTGGGCCTTTGGGGTGTCCCAGCCGCGTCCATCCAGAGAAGGAGGGACCTGGTAAATGTCCTGCCCCAAGCTGGTGGGCACTGGAGGGACCTGGTAAATGTCCTGGGATGGGCAAGCAGACCCAGCTGGCACCTGATAAACATCCTGGACTTGAGAAGGGCTTTGTTTGGGGTAAGCAGAAATCTGCTTGCCGGCAGGACACTGGAAGGGCCCTGGGGTCTTGTTGGGCGCTGGCACCAAGTAGACATTGTCTTCTTGGGGGAGGTAGGAGGGATGCATCGGCGTGTACTGAGAGACAGGGGAGAGGGGCGTGTAGCCCCCTTGCTGAGAGAAGGCCAGTGGCGTTTGTCCGGGGGGCTGTGGCAGCGAAGGCTGGGGGGGCCCCTGGCCAGGGCCAGGGAGCTGCTTCTTGTCGTACATCCCCACCAGAATCTTGAGGCGGTTGCCTGGGACGATGCCCTGCCGGCCATGCAAGGAGCAGAGCCACCAGCCGTCCAGGCCTTGCGTGTTGCGTTCCAGCACCGTCATGATGTCCCCTTTGCGGAAGGAGAGCTCATCCGGGGACTCAGCCACGTTGTCATAGAGGGCCTTAGCCAATACGTTCTGCAAGAGAGGCAGAGGACACGGAGTTTGATCCAGGGTTCATTTCACGCCACGATTACTTAAACTCAGTTAGCTGAGTGTGCCCAACACACTAAACCATACGTCACCATTTGAAACCACAAGGACTAGCTTGGCCCATCACACTAAGCCACAAACCAACCATCCTATGAGTAAGCAACATACTGCATTCTCTAACCATGGTTTATGGAACCTAATTCAACACCATGCTAAACAACAAACCTTAGCTAATTGAAGTAAGTCCCTACTGGGGCACAGTGGTCAAGTGGTTAAGAGGCTGGGTTTGTTGGCCAAAAGGTCAGCAGTCCAAGATCGAGACCCAAGCACCACTTAATGGGGTGAGCTCCCATTACTTGCTCCAGCTCCTGCCGACCTAGCAGTTTGAAAGCATGTAAAAATGCAAGTAGATATATAGGTATGGCTTAAATTGGTGGGAAAGTAACAGTGTGGGGTATGGTCATGTCGGCCACATGACATGACGCAGAAGCGTCTTCGGACAAATGCTGGCTTTTCAGCTAGGAAAGAGAAATGAGCACCGCCTCCTGGAGTTGTCCATGACTGGCAGGTGAAGCCTTTACCTTTTTAAGTCCAAATCAACCAAGCAGATACTGTAGAGTGTAACATGTTTGTGTTTCACAGAAACATGACCAGAGACATTGACCAAGGAGACAAGACCCCAAAGTTGCGCTGACTTTATCGGAAGAGATCTGGCAAAATTTAATACAGTCCTTGACTTACGATCATTTGATTAATGACCATTCAAAGTTAAAATGGTGCTGAAAAAAATGACTTACAACCAGTCCTCACAGCAACCCGCGGTCACATAATCAAAATTCAGGCACTTTGTAACTGGCATATATTTACGATGGTTGCAATGTCTTGGGCTCATGTTATCACCGTTTGCAACCTTCTCAGGGGCTTCCAACAAGCAAAGTCAATAGGGAAAGCTGGATTTGCTTAACAACCATGATGATTCATTTAATGACTGTGGCATTAATGATCACATCACTTAGTGATGGATATTGTGTTCCCAGCGGTGGTCATAAATCGAGGACTACCCGCAGCTATAGATTTAAACATTCCTTCCAGATGAAGCACACTAACAAAGCGTATGAGATCAACTAAGAAAGCAAGCAAGCACAGAGAAGCTTGCCAGCATTTTCCCAATCAATCCTCTTACAAATAAAATAACATTTTCCTTTTCCAAATATTATGAAATTTATGCAATCCTGCAGATACTTTGCTGCAGGGGAATAGCCAGGACTTTATTTTAATTGCTTTCAATTTCAAGTATAAATCCAAGCTCTACCTAAACAAAGTTCAGGGTCACTTCTTCCTTCCTCATCCATTTCTCTGGGAAAACAAGATTTCCCTGAAGTGGCAAACTAGATTTTGTGTTTTTTTTTCTTTTAAAAAAAACCTTGGATATCCCACAAAAACCCCAAGTCGACCTTTGCTTTTTGTCTTGGGGGGAAAAAGTCCCCCTTCCTCTCCTTTGAACTAAACTAAGCCCATTACAGATTCAGAAACTGCTTACATCTCAGACACCAAGCTTGCCAACAGATTTTGCTCTTTGTTCGTTGTGCAAATTCAGACTCGTTAGTGTGGGGTGCCCTGTGCCAACCCAGAAAATAGATCACTTTAGTAAGTTGCAGCCCTTGTTAAAATAACTATCCACAGTTTATTTTCCTTATGAATAATTTCACATCCCCCAATCACAAGGCTGGCTGGCTGGCTGTGCGAATGCAGCCTTTAGGTTCTCACAAAAAGGGCAAAGTACATGCACAATGTGCTGCAGATTAACCTTGCAGAGCCCAGGCTCCTTCGCTGGGGGCAAGAGGGCAGCGGATCTTGTCCTCATTCCTCTATCAGAGGCTGGCAGCTCCCTCATCCAGCTGGGGGGCTGCACCCCGCCCTCATCCCTTCCCCAGGCAGGAAGTGCCAGAGCTATGACTCCATCACAGATTTCCCTTTGTGCCTCCCCTCTGGCCGAAGAGACTACGATGGAAAACTCGCTTCCCAGCGCAAGCGTCTCTCAAGGGAGGGGGGAGCAGACCCCAGTGCCTCTGGATCAGCCCTTCTACCTTCTACGAAGGTGGCGGGGCCTCAGCTGCTCGCAGTCGCCGATTTGGATCAGCGCGTGCCGAGCAAATCCTGAGTATACTCAACTGCTTGGCAAGGGTCCCGCTTCCTGGTTTGGCTAGCAGATCACAAGAGAGATTGGCAAATCTTCACCATCTCCATTCAGGCAGAAGCAGAGTTTTGCTGGAGCCGAGAGAAACACTTTGCACGGGTTGTTCCGTGGAGAAATTTAGACTTAATTCTTTAGCAAGGGGCCTGCCAGCGAGGTTCAGAAAGCAGCTCCGCCGCAGCTCTTTCCCTGCTTCAGATTATAGATCTGCCAGATCTTCTAGTGCTGCATTTCCTCTCAGGGGACCAGGGCCCAGCAAGAATACTTTGATTACAATATTTGGCCAGAAGAAAATGTTCTGGCGAAAACACCAAAGGGAGATCTCCGAAGGCAGTTTATGCACCGGGCCTGCAAGAGCGGCTCTAGCATCCAAACAGAGCCAAAAAGATCCTGGGAATGAATCCCTGTGTCCCTTGCCGACAAGCTGCTGGTCAGGCTTCTCCACAGGTCCGCATGCCAGTTGGCAGTTGTAGCCTGAACACACGTGAAGGACACCAGGCCACTGGGGCGACCCAGATCCTAGGCTGGCCTGGTCACCTCCAAGAAGTATCAGGAAAAACAGAGATTCTCTTCTCTCTCCACCAACAAGCTAAAATTGTGCATTTCAACCACAGAAACTTTAAGATGAGTGGACTTCAACTCCCAAAATTCCCATCCAGCATGGTGGCTAGGGAGTTCTGGGTGTTAGTCCACATGCTGGCTGGAGAGTTATAGGAGTTGGAATCTGTCCATCTTAAAAGTTGCTGAGGCTGAGAAACATTGGGCAAAAAGATTATTTCCCTTCTACCTCTGAGCTACCCAACACATTTCTTTTTTTGCGTTAACTCCAGGATGCCCAGCCGAGAAAGGAAAGACAATCCCACGGTTTCTAGAAATCTGATGCTGGCTTTCAAGAATGCAAAGCATTTCCCAGGCCGGCTCTGACCGTGGCAGAAGAGTCCTGCGGCTGGGGATGGAGGCTGAAAGCTAGAATGTTATACATACAAAGGGATCCACCTCCTGATTTCCCCAAGGGAGAGGAAGATGGAAATGCAAAGGCCTCCATCGTTAACATAAGTGGAGAAGGAGGAAGAGGAAAACATTCCCAGCTAAACTATTCAGATCTGGGCCTGACTGTGTCCATAAATATCTGGCTCGGTTTTCATAAAAGACGGGGCTTTGGCAAACCAGCACCTCCCAACCCAGAATTCGGACTAGTAGTGCAAGGCTGACTCTTCTCAGCAAATATTTCTCAACCTCAGGAATTTCAAGACGACCGGACTTCAGTGACCGGAATTCTGCAGCCTTCTTGCTGCCCAAACTGAGAAGTGCTGCTCCAGAATCACTGGCCTATGTATGATTTCCAGAATTTCAAGCAAACCGGGTCACTGGCAATGCGCCATCAAGCCCCAGATTAACTTCCATCCGGAATGAGAACATGCAAGTCATTGCTGCACTCGCATAACACGGATAACTTAATCGCTGAACTGACCCATTTTCTCAGTTCACACAATGTAAAAAAAGGTAAATAAATGGGCTGGATTCAAACAGCAAGCTAAGACAAGCCCTAACTCAGTTAAAAACTAGCCTAGCTTAGCTTGCGTGAACAAGTGCTGTAGTTTCCTCAGAACGGGTAAACCGCTTCCCTCTTTCTCCATCCCCCCATCATAATTTTATAGGAAAAACGCTGGAATAATTTCATTCACAACGTTATTGAAAAAAGTGTAACTGGGAAAATGCATCTGAACGCTTGATAGAAAAGGTACAATTTTTAATTATCATTGATAAGATATAATCAAAGTCAGAGCCTACTTAATAAAAGTACAACCCGTGTTATAGTTTCAAGGTGTAGTAATTCTGGAGTAGATATTATATTTCTAAAAATATGATAAATCATAACACTTTGAAATTAAGACTGGAATAGAAATACTGTATATCAAAAAGATTATATTACTCCATGTAATCTGTTTTTGTTTTTTGGTTATTAAGGTCTTTGAGAGACCTCCCCAATTCCAGTTGTATTAAGACTACAACTCCCAGATCTCCCAGCATGGCTGGGAATTGTAATGTCAAGGCCTCAGGGGCACCCTTGATTAGGGAAGATTTTCATGGAATCCTTGGGGAGGGGTCAAAAAAGTCAAGATGGTGACCTATCTGGTGCACTAAGAATTAGTGGTGACAAAAAAATCAAGATGGTGACCTATCTGGTGCACCAAAAATTATCTGGTGCAAGATGGTGCACTAAGAAGGCACTGTCCCTTTTTACTTGTGACGCACATAAAAAAGGCAGAGCTTGAATCACATAGTTGCAGGCACCATTACCGGTTGTCCTCAATTTACAATCATTCATTTAACAACCATTCAAAGTTGCAATGGCATTGAAAAAAGTGACTTATGATTGGTCACTTCTATTACAGCATCCCCACAATCACTTGATCATAATTTGGGCACTTGGTAACTGGCATGTATTTATGATTGTTTAAGCGTTCTGGGGTCATGTGATTGCTATTTGCAACCTTCCCAACAGGCTTCTATTAAGCAAAGCCAATGCGGGAAACTGGATTTGTTTAACAACCACATGATTTATTTAACAACTGCAGCTATTCACTAAACAACAATGGCAAAAAAGGTTATAAAACTGGGACATGACTCACTTAACAACTATATTGCTTTGCAACATAAATTCTGGTCCCAACTGTGGTTGCAAGTCTACTGAATTACTTTTCTGATCTCGCTCCACACACCCAGGTTGTTTACTTTAAAAGTCAGCTGAGGATTTAAAATTAAACATATTGTCACCAAGAAAACCATATAGATATGGACAAGTATCAGCAAGAGTCAAACTCAACTTTACCTTCATGTGTTAATCACCAAAGAATGCCCAAATAATTACAGAAAAAAACAAACCCTGACTTGTTCACAGATCCATTGGTTATTTAGACAATGGTAGCATTCAAGTTAACAAATTATCACAGAAGATAAACTGGTAAGTTTTTGTCTTTTGTGATATACTGAAGTAACAAAATCTGTGCGAAAATATATTCATTACTCATTAAAATTAGGAATTGTTTGTTTTTTGTTTAGCTTAGATGTCTCTGACCTTTCATCCGTCTTAAGGAAGAGATATTCTCTCCCCTTTTAAATGCACTGCTAATTTATTCATTTCAATATGTACCCCGTATAGTTAGTTGCATGAAATCCTCTGTCGGGCTAATAGGCCAGAGGCAGAACTGGTCCTCTGGGCATTCGCAGCCATGTATCTTGTTTAGACTTTAGACTACAAGAACAAATCAAGAAGTACCTGGTGGGAAAAAATATTTCCAGGGAAATGAATGCAAGAAAACCAAGATATGCTCAGTCACCAAGCTTTGCTGCAAGCCCAGGGGGAACACATCTTCCTAACTCAAACTTCCAAAGTACTTCCATGGCTTTTCATGTTTGCAAAGAAGAATCCAGGAATGTGCAAAGAGAAAAACATATCTAACCTTCTGTTCAGAAGCAAGAGAGTTTTTCAGATGCGCAAGGCAGCTTATTCCTACCCCTTCCCCCAAAATTATCTTTTGCCAGGGCAAGCTGGCTAGGGAATTCTGGGAGATGAAGTCCACGCATCTTCAAGTGGCCAAGGCCAAGAAATACTGGGCTAGACATTATTTCAAATAAGTTCAGAAAGAAACCAGCAGCTTCCAGGGCTGGCACCTGGATTCCCTAGAGATAAAAAGAGAGAAAGAGGAGAGGGGGTGCAACCCAGCACCCTTTCTGGAAATGTGTCCCTTTGCCCAGAAAAAGGATTCAAATGCTGGGGTGGCTGAGGACATCTTGCAATCTGAGAGGGGACAACCTTTGTAAATTGGTGTTTTTTGCTGCTCACAAGGGCACAGAGGGGGTGTCAAAAAAGGCAAGAGGGTGGCTGCAGTTGGGCAGCTGAAGCCCTGCTATTTTAAAGCATGGCTGTACTCGTACAACCACGGGATACCGTGATAGCTGCAACTCCGAGGAGCGATCGTAAGTCACTTTTCTCAATGCCACTGTAACGTGAAATGGTCATTAAACAAATGGTTGTAAGTCAAGGACTTCCTGTACTATTATATTCCCTGTGCATCTGCTAATTTCCTTCTTCTGCCTCATTAAAGATTACCATTTGGCAATAAAGTTTTGGACCCACGTCTTGGCAAGGGGCAGGACTGGGAAAGGGCCTTGGAAAGAAGACCCTCAGAAGACGAAGGCTGGGTGGAAAGCGGGCAAAGGCAGCGCATTTGGACACTGTTGTCAAGACGGCTGCACAGACATCCGAGGTGGGTGAGGTCACCCGCAGCTCCACTCGACTGAGCCTCGACTCCTCTGGGGAGCAAGCAGGCTCCGGGGCTTTACCCCTCTGTACAGATGGGGGGCTCGCAGCCTCAAGCCCTTTTTTCCAGATGCCGCTTGCTTAGATTCCCATAACTGCTGGACGTGCCCCATTCTCCAACAGCTGCCCTTCCTTCTTGACCGGCTTTGGCTTCCTTAGCTTAACACCGCCGATGCAAGGCTCCGGGTTCCCCAGGTCCCGCTGGTCTCGGCCATTTTGTTTGCAGTCGGAAGGACAAAGACCCTGAGTCTAATGCTCCGATTCCAGGGGGATGCATCGGCTCTATCAAACCAGGTACAGCAGAGCAGACCTGGAAACCAGCTCCGCGGGAAAGCTGAACAGCCTTGACTGAATGCGGCTACGGAGCCACTTCTGAAAGTTATCTGGGCATTTTGCGCTTAGGAGGTGCTCCATCCCCCTTTGCGGAGGCAACGGCTCTGGCACATCAAGGTCATCTCCCTTCCTCTCCACAGACCTTTCCAGTTCTGTCAGGGACCTTCTGAAGCTGAGATGTTCATTAAAAACGCATCTGGCTGTGAATGTGCTCAAGGCCTCCATTCGCAGCACTCGCAGCGTCACAATCTCTCCTCCCAGCACAGAACATGGGAGTTTGCTCTGAGCGTTTGCTGATGGGGAGGTGAGAGGAAACAGGCTGGGGTGATGCACGATTAAGCTCCCTCCCATAAATCGCAACACACCGACGAGGGTACCAAAGGACCTATAAGTGCCCCACTGCAGGAAAGGGGGTTGAAGTGCATAATTGTAATAATAATGGCTTCCATCTGCCTGATTTTCTCCCCAGCCTTCCCTCCGATTGCTGGGACAAAGGAGTTTGCCTCACCTTTCATCCAGTCCTTGAATTGCAGGATGATTAATGTGGCTTAAGAAACAAGCAAATGCATGCGCGGAAGACAAAACAACCCATTTTCTCAGATAGGAATCCGATTACAACACAAGTCTTGCATGCGCACGCAGAGGTTTTCTCAGTCATAGCCGGGGACGGAGGGGGAGGATGCTACGAAAGCAAAGTGAGTCACTTGCATAAAATCCATTTCAACAGGATTTGAATTTCCTGTTGGATCATCATCTCCTAAAAACAGACTCCCTCGCAAGGCTTTCGACACAGCAGCATGTTTGTGTGGGTGTGTAAATTCTTATGAGCAAAGGGGGAAAGCAGGAAAGCCTGGAGGGGGTACACAGGTGTTTGAAAGGGTCTGTCTTAAAGGACAAAGGGAGCTGCTTCACCAGAAAGCACTTCTGGACTGTTGAGCCACAATTTTCATCCATGGTTTGGATCAATGCATGGTGTCTGCAGGGGCCCCCGAAGGAGGCATCAATTCCCTATTGAGAATTTTCCTCCTAACTGAACAACTGCAGTTTTGGGGGGTCTCCCCGGTCCTGGTTTCTTCCAGCTGAACTGGGTGTTAATTCCCAGGCAGCAAGAGAGGGGAACTGGGGAAAGAGACCTATCTGTGAGGGCACCTGCTCCACACCAACATTGCAACAGAGCACCAAATGCCACACCAAATTACCTGCAAGCCTGCTACAGATGAAGGCAGCTGAATCCCAAATATATTCCCTTGTAAGTCCCAATGGCTGACCTCACCCTACTCATTGTGAGCCCAGCATTTTACGGGGAATTTTATGGTTCGCTGCACTGTGCCTGCCCAGAAAAAGGGGTTAATTCAGCCTTAACTTAAGCATATTATACAGATGCTGCTCGCCCATCCAGTGGATTCTCCCTCTGTTGTTTTGAAGGAATCGGCACAATTAGCAGCCCAGAGCAGCCTCCCCCCAAACGGCTCCAGCCTCTCGCTGCAAAAAAGCTGATGGAGATGAGATGCAAAAGCTCTCTCCAGCCACTGAGCAAGGGTGAGAATTAATTTTCTGCTCCAGTGGCCCAGCATACATTCCACCCTGCATTAACAGTAGGTAAAACTAGTTGCTTTTATCCTGCAAAACCTGCCAATTTCAGGTAGGATGCCGATGTAATAAGACAACAATATTCCTGTGCCACTGACACTGAGCTTATTGTCTTGACTGAGAAGCTGACGCCATTGCCAACAAAGCCAGCCAGGGAAAATCCTCCCTGCGTGGAAAATGGGACGTCACACCAGCAGCCACACGTGCCACTCACTCCACTGCAAGGGAAAACAAGAGTTAGGGCAGCAACGCAACCCAAAAAGCCCTAGCTTGGCAACCTAGCGCCAGTGTGTTCAGCCACTCAGCTCTGGATGCCTACCAGTCCCAACCATCTCTTATGACTTACAACTAACTGTTAGTTTAGTAGCCATTTGAAGTTATGGTGGCACTGAAGAAAGTGACTTATGACCAGTCCTTGTAGCATCCCCACAGTCATGTGATCAAAATTTGGGTAGTTGGCAACTGGTGTGTATTTATGACAAGAACAGCACACCAGAGTCACGTGATCACCATCTGCAGCCTTCCTAGCCATCTTCTGACAAGCAAAGTCAATGGAGGGGAGCCAGTTCGATGGTGTGATTCACTTAACTGCTGCAGTGATTCTCTTAACAGCCATGGCAAAAAGGCTCACAAAATTGGGAATGACTCTCTCAACAACCGCCTTGCTTGGCAACAGAAATTCTGTTCCCAATTGTGGTCGTAAGGAGTACTACCTGTACGCCATGCATATCCCACACTTTTCCCCTTTCTCTCAATTAACAATGATCAGAAGGGGCTACCCTCAAGATGGGGGAGACCCCTGGGCAGAACAAGAGGAGGCTGCTGGTTGCCCCTCTGCATGAATCACCGATCTAGCTTGGTTTCCTTCCAGGCAAGGACCCAGCCTATTAGTGATTCACCACAAACGGGGGCTCTTGCTCAGAAATCTTCCTTTTTATGTCCTCTACGAGAGGTCGAGTGTTTTGGATGCCAGACTCATATGCCTTTCCAAAAAAGAAGAAAGCATGACTCAGACATGAGAGACGTACTGCGTTAACACTGAGCAAAAACGGCTGCTGCCCTCTCGGTTCTTCCCCACACTTTACAACCACACATTCTCAGCATGCTGGAACAGAGCTGTGGTTTTGCAGCCCGAGTCAGATCTGACTCCCAGGCCGAGCCACCCTCCACCGGCTCTTGAAGGCTCTGGACAACAACAAGGTCCTTTTTGTGCCCGACTCCTTCGCAGACAGTATGGAATTGTCCCTGGAAGGCCTGAAATGTGTAGGAGTGGCCAGCACAAGAGCCGTGGAAACTCTGCAGAAGCTTTGGTGGCCTCTCCTGACCACACACTTCCCTCCTTTTTCGCTTGAAGGAACAAAGCATTGGCAGCAAACCTTCAGAAAGAGGGTTTCTCAACCCTGGACGCTTTAAGCAGGAGGACTTCAACTCCCAGAATTCCCCAACCAGCTTGCTGAGAATCCTGGGAGTTGAAGTCCATCCACCTTGGAGCGGCCAAGGTTGAGAAACACAATCCTAAAAACACTTGACTTTTCCTTGCCTAATTAATATCGGGTCACTAAGTAAACAGGTCAGTTCTGAAAGGGGTACATGCTGCGCCCAACGGATTCTCTCTTGTGATTCATTCTGCCTTTGAATTGCTGCAGCGGTAGATCAAAGGATGAAAAGCGATCAGCTGGGCAGTGCAATTAGTTATGAGAGTTTTGCAAGACTCCCTGCATCAGTGTAGGTGGTGTCTACCTGAAGTTACTATTATTAGAAAATAATAGTAGGTAATGAAGTTACCTATTATTAGAATAATAATAGGTAATGAAGTTACCTATTATTAGAAAATAGGAGGGGGAAAATAGGTAAGGTTTGCGCACGGGCTGTTTTCGTGAGCATAAGGGCATCTGCTGGAGAAGTTTAAAAAAGTCAACATGGGAGCCAACCATGATCAGGTGATGGAAACCCCACCAGCACCCTGACTTAGCACACACTATGAGGATTGAGCTATGGAAGTGTCTACTAGGGTGAATGAACCCACCCAGTCAGTTCTTACAAACAAACCATGGTTTAACAAATGATCTCTTAACGAGATGCATGAAACCAACAAAAGGGTACTTCTTAACTGGATCCATCGGCTCAACCAGAGACCACAAGCTTTGCCTATAAAATATGCTCCAGGCTGAATCTCCAGCTCATGGACGTTAAGGAAAGAAATCTGACGTTAAAGCAATCGCATTCTGGTGGTTTGTGGTGTATTCAACAGAACAATCATACGTTTCTTCCTCAATTAGAGGTGCAACGGAGATACTCAACAGAGTATCCAGAGATATTCAACAGAGTATCTCAAGGAGGATACTTGCTGTGCCCAGCTGCTGTTGAGGTTCCTTTGACCCCTGGTCACTCTCCTGCAGTGACCCTGGCACTGCCCATCACAACAAATGCGCACACAGGTTTGGTGCCCTCTCTCTTCTTTTTCGGCAGCACGTCTTACAGACCAGAAGTGCTTCTCTGGATGGTGGCTTCTCTTGACTGAGCTGCTGGAAAGGCCCAATGGAAGTGAGGCCAGTAACAAATACTGCAGCAGGGTACACAGGGTGGGTTCAAGCCCACGTTTCCTTCAGATTAAAGACCCCGCGGCTGCACAGCGCCAGGCTGGCATTTTTGGAGGGGCGCTATGGCTAAATGCCTTCTTTGGCTTGGGCAATGTTTCCCAGCTTGTGGGCAAGGGAATTCCGGGAGCTGAAGTCCTCAGATCTTAAGGCTGCCAAGACCGACAAACAGTGGGCCAAAGCAAAATCCGACGTCTGTGCAAAATGAGAAAAAAATCAGGAGCCAGGTAGCATCCTGTGTGAGCGCAGCCATCGTTTCCAGCCTAGTCTGGGCGCACCAAGGCCAGGGGACGTTTCCTCTCTCCAGAGAGGGTGGGTCCCCAGCGCGTTTAGCCTCAGAGGCTTGCTGGCGGGGTACGGCATGGCTGAAGTCGCCGATCAAGTTGGACTGACATAAAAATAGACCTGTCTGATGTTCGGCTACATTTCAGTACTGTTGCTTTTCATTAAATAGAAAAGTCCGTCGCATACAGCAGAAGGTGGATGTGTATGTTGCCCAATACACGGAAGTCTGCCACATCTTTTGCCTTGTCACAAAAATCTATCTGTATTAAAATAGCTAGAAATGGATACTGGTTATTTTAATACAGGTAGTCCTCGGCTTACAACAACAACTGGCACCTGAAATCCAGTCGTAAGTTGTTGTGGACATAGGTCAAGTCACCCCCATGAACAGACCCATTTTTCTGACTTTTTTCATAGTGTCATTAAGTGAATCATCTTGGACGCTAAGCAAACATGGCAGTTGTCAAGTGAATCCATTCTACCAAATGGGAAACCAGAAAGAAACATTGCAAATCATGGTTGTGGGATGCCACAAACCGTTGCAAATGTGGGGTGGTTGCCAAGCACCCAAAGCGTGGTGATGTGACTGAGGGGAGTTGCAACATATTGCAATGGCTGGAAATGCTTTACAGGACGTAAAGCAACCATTCCACGGCTCTCACAACTCCAAACAGTTGTAAAATTACTGGTGGTAAGCCAACCAACTTACACCCGAAATTAGGACTGGAAAATTTGTCATTAAGCTGTGGTGTTGTTAAGTGAGGCATCACGTGACTGCACTTGTTTTTACAACCTTTTTTGCCATGGTCATTTAGCAAGATATTGCCTGATAATGATTTGCACCTTTCCTGCTGGCATCCCCATTGACTTTACCGGTCAATGAGTTCTCTCCCCCTGCGCTAAAGGTCATTTGGTTTTTATTTTCCCATTAAGTTCCATTTTACTTCCTAGGACTTTATGCATCAATCCAGAAAAAATGAATGTCTAGAGATGGACACTGGATTCCTT
The DNA here is from genome assembly GCA_032468055.1 of Acrochordus granulatus. Classification (NCBI taxonomy): domain Eukaryota; kingdom Metazoa; phylum Chordata; class Lepidosauria; order Squamata; family Acrochordidae; genus Acrochordus; species Acrochordus granulatus. The sequence continues at coordinate 161,796 of JANHZU010000012.1, forward strand.
CCAAGAAAGCACAAATGATGTTCGCTTCCCTTTTTGCACCACAGTTACGCAAGAGCAGTGTGCAAGTTTGTGAGAATCACTGAGCTGGAAGACTAGCAGCTGGATTCTTGGATCCAGATGGGGAATGTGACACTGATCCAAGAAACATCATGACACGGAGGAGTCACTCCACCACTTGGGATTCTTTTAGTAACCCAGAAACGGAGCCCGAGAGAGATGCCTTCTCACACACTCCCGAAGCAAGAAGCCTTTGAGATCCAAGACTCAAACCCCATAGGAAGAAGAGGAGGAGGAGAAGCCACGTGGGAAGGGAAACGTTTTGCGTTTTGAGAACACGCTCTTCTCCTCCCTGCTTCCTCGGGCTGAGTTAGCCCCCTCCAAGCTTCTGCATGTGCCAGATGAGTCCCACAAGGGATAGGTGGCAGATATGTGTCCAAATGCCTCCTCCCGAATTGCAGAACCAGCCTAGCCAATTTTTCATGAGGTGGTCTCCTCGTAAACATCCAAGAGAAATCCTCTTCCTTCATATATTTCTGATTCAAGTCCTCATATACTCCCATCTGAATCCATCTTGCCGTCGTAAGGCATTATTTACTGCCTGTAGTGCTGCCAACAGCACTAACCATTGTCTCATAAGCAGCAGAATGAACAAACGTGCAAGAATAAAATAGTGCAAAAATAATTAAAGGGCTTAGGAAGAATTTGCTCCCTACTAAAAATATGGGGCTTAATGTGAGAAACCACAACTAAGAAGGGACTCGTGCCCTTTTCTCGCCTACAAATGGGAACCTGGAGAAGGATCTCAGTGGTGAGGCATACTGATGAACCAAGAGGCAAAAATGCATGCCCTTAATATGCTTTACTCAACTGGCTACTCCCAGCCCAAATATACTGGGCTACAAATCTTATAATCCTGACAGCTTTTGGTAATGCCATCGGAGGATTGTAGGAATCAGTGCTCAAGACATTTGGAGAGACATTGGCTGCTTCACACGGCAGCTGCGGGAAAGGCCACCTGAGATATTAGCATCGCAAAAGCATGCATGCCTACTGCTCCAAATAATAATAGTAGCGATAATGCTCAAAACAGCTTTATTTATTAGATGCCACACCTCATGCCAAAATACCTTAATATGATTGTCATAAGAGAAATAGCAATAAAATAATTTAGACACATCAAGACATCTGGTAGCTGCATTCAATAAAAGATAAAAGACATTCCTTAAAAGTTAAAGTGCCACACTCTTGCAGCTTTCATCCGGGGAAGACCTTTTATGCCATGCAAAGCTTGCTTGGAAACAGAATATCCTGATGGATCTCCTCATTCCTTCGAGAAACGAAGCTCTAAGAACCTCCACCTTACGAGCTGAGTACACCACCACCAAGAAAACCTTTTTGAAAAGCAGTCAATTAACGCCCGGTGAGCCGTCTCAGCCTTCCCCAGTGTGAGGGCCCCCAGTCACGTTGGACTGCAAGCCCCAGAATTCTCCAGCCCTTCTGGGGCCTTTGGCCAGCCGGGTGCTTGGGCACCAGGGCGGGGAAGTCTGGGTTATCAACCCCACATTCTGCAGCTGCTGTGGTCCTCCCAAGGCCTCCAAGAAGCCCATAAACAGAGGAACACAGCCCCCCACAAGCAAGGACCTTCAGAAACATCAGGATGGCCTTGCTTCTCTGCAGCATGTCCAGGCATGAGTCTCTGGCTCCAACCGCCATTTCTCATCCAGCCTGTCGCTGCAAGCTACAAATATTACACAAGACAGCACATGCATGCACCTATCCTACTCCTGAGAAGGGAAGAACTGAAGAGAAGGAAGGCAACCAGGTGGACCTGCTTTGTGGACTGAACCTTTGATAGTTTGGGGGCTCCATGCCAACCAGCAGAACGGCGCAACTCTCCAACTGAGCCCAAGAATGCATGGTTGATCTAGGCTGGACCTCCAAATTTCTGCAAGGACAGAAGTATTCTTCACATTACTGATTTAATCCTTTCCTTCCTGTCCTGCCCTTCGCGTAAGGTTCAAGATGCATTGCGTTAAAGCACATGATGTTCAAATGCACTGGAGCAAAGAAAAATCCAGCAAAAACTGGTTGAAAAGCCAGTCAAAACCACTAGAAAAGGGCCCCCATAATGATGCAATTTTTCTGCCAAGCTTTTGAAAAAGCTCCATTAAGGAAGCAATGTTCCAAAGGCAGGTTTACTTACGGACACACCAAAACCCATCATGCTTACGGTTCCCGCACAACGTCCTTTTGTACAACTGCAAAGCCGCCCCAAGGGACAAGAAGGCCCAGTCCGCTGGGTCGGGTTGGAGGCATCTGCAGACATTTTCAAATCGGCGCTGCCAGTGCCACCCAACCTATAAGCAGCATCTCTGGCTCTATTCTTGTCAAGACTTGTTTGGATCTTTGACAGCAACGGTGTTTTCACACTTTCTGGTTGTTGTCAGGATACCTCTCTCCCCACACCCAGGAAAATACTTCTTCCCAGCAGAAAGCACTGTTTCACAGTGGGACTAGTGATCCAGAGAGGTGACAGCCACCCCTTCGTTGGCTGGGCTCAAGCTCAGGCTGGGCAGCCACCTTTCGTCTGGATCACTGCATTGGCGAGGGTGCGCGACTCACGGTCCCCAATGCCTCTTCCAATTGACTCCATGAACAGTGGACACTGAAGGGATGAAACAAGGAGCAAAGATGGAGCTTTGGATCCAGAAGACCCGAGTGCAAATCCCTTCCTCCACCAAACACAACTTGGTACAGTAGTTTAGGCAAGGAGGATCATGCTCCTTGGATCGAAGCCTTGTAAAAAAAACTCAAGAAAGCCTTGGGGAGAAGCACCCCCCACCTCCCTTCAGTGCTGCAGGGAAACTCTGTTACAGATGCAGCCCAGGAACAACAGCAAGAAAAATGCGCCACTCTGGCATGTTACACAATATGTACGACTATTTTATCTTACTCTCTTGTCAAATGGGCTGGCAGAATAATCTGCAATGAGATCCTGCAAAATTTCCTAAGGGGTTCAGGAGAGAAAGAAGCATCAAATTTGGGCAGAGAAATTTCCAGAAAGGAGCAAATCAGGTGTTGCAACGTTGCAACACAAATCTTGCAAATTGCACACTTGCATCCAGTGTCAGATTCAAATGTGGCTTGGGTCTTGATGTTGCAATATGCATTTTGTCATTTTTTTCTTCCCATTGTGAGTCGACCTAGACACCATGGACTGGCACAGAAGAGCTCCACTGGGGTCAAACCAAGAGCCCTCTTCATCCTTCTGCTTTTCACCACAGCCAATCTGAACCTCCATGTCCTCATAAGGAAAGGAGGTCAATCCCCCACCATTGTTCCCTTGTGAGAAGTGTCTAAAGTCACTCTGGCCCCAACTCTGAAGTCACATGGAGTCCTAAGGTTGTCAGCTCCTACCAATCATCCTCCATCAGCGAAGCCAGTCCTTCCCTGAGAGCCTCTCACATGAATAATCATGGAGATTTTGTAGGACAACAGGTGAGTTTTATGCCACGTGAAGATCTGCTTCCTTTAGTCTGGTTTAAATTTCATTTCTGCCACTTGTAGGGGGTCCACAGCTGTGTGTTCAAAATGGTAAGTCTGTGCATGAAAATTATCAAGATTAGAAGGATGGAAGCCTTTCCTCCTTTTTAGTGTGTTCAGTTTCAGAACTGCAACCATCATCTTGATTTTTGGGACTTCCTTACCTACAGACACCTCTACTACTAGGACTCAAAAGTATCCAGAACTTTTATCTGATCTGAAACAGAAACCAGTTTCTAACTTCCAGGTGTGGAGATTCAATTGTGTTATCCAATTGTTCCGAGGGAATGACTTCTGCATCTGCTCAGGAATACTTTGGTCTGATTCCCAATGTATTCCCACATTAATTTCTTGCAGTGACAACAAAGGCAGAGACTTCTGGAGAAGATCACCATTCTTCCCCTTTCTTTAAATCCACCCTTCCTGGCTTTTGCACCCAGCCTTTCTAAAAAGAAAATAAAAAATCAATTACTTTTACACAAGAAACTGAACCTGCTTACTATAATAAATCACTTTTAAGGTTTGCATATTATATTAAATTATAGGCTAACCAACAGGCTGGGTTCACAAAGCACACTAAAACACAAAAGTAGCAGCCAAACTCAGCATATTGGGCAACCAATGTGTGGCTCTTTCGTCTCACAGGATGGAGATTTTGCCAAATAATTTGGAGAGAAAACTAACATTTGATTAGCCCTCCTGATCCCCAAGAAATTAAGATACAGGTTGACTTAGGAGTATAACTGGGACTGGGACTTCCCTCACTAAGCAAGGCAGTTGCTAAATGAGTCACATCCAATTTTATGATTTTTGCAATGGTTGTTAAGCAAATCAAATCCAGGTTCCCTCGCCGATTTTGCTTGTCATAAACTGGCTGAGAAAGTTGCTCATGGCCCTGCACAGGACACTGCAACCATCATAAATACATGCTTGTTACCAAGCACCTGAATTTTGATCCCATGACCACAAGGATGCTGTGACGATGATAAGTGCAAGGACTGGTCTGAAGTCACTTTTTTAGTGCTGTCATAACTTCAGATGGTCACTAAATGAATGGTTGTAAGTTGAGGATTACCTGCACCCAATTTGGCCACACCATCAGACAATAAATAGGGAACATAAAAGAGGTGCTGATATGGGGACGAGGCTTTGTATCATTTTCAAATTCTATGTGGTTGTGTTTTCAAATTTGTAGGCTTGCTGGCTACAGAGGCAGGAGGAGATAGACCACTGTCGTTCAAACTTGGCAACTTTAAGACGTGTGGATTTCAACTCCCAGAATTCCCCAGCTGTCAAATTTGAAAAATACTGGAATAGGCTGATCCAACCAGTTAATGCCACAATGTTTAACCCCCTCTCCAGAATTTCTACAACAGGATATGCAACTTTTTAAAATTGTTGGACACTACTCTACTGTCGAGGGCCTCCAAAAGCTGTCCCATTTGAGAGGAAGAATTATTTAAATTCAAGGGAAGGAATTATATTCCCTGCATTAAATGAAATCAAATTTTAATGAAACAGAGGTTACCAAATCTGCACTGACTAGCTCAGGACAGCCCCGAGAACGCAGAAAAGAGATGCAGAAGAGTCTACATTTCAGCTCCACTGATGTTTGCAGCCCAGCGTTACACTGAAATGTAACTGAAATCAAGTCCGGTTTTTGTCCTGCCCTGACCAAATATGGAGCGGACATCCTGGCTCTTTACGGCAGTTTAGCTTGCTTTTCGTCCTCAACGCGGCCTGCCATGCCACTGCCCCCAGGCACCCCGGCCACAAAGCTGGCAGTCCTCTTCAGGAGGGTGCTTTGGCTCGAAAGCTCACAGATTCCAGCTCCACCGTTGCTCGCATTTCGCTAGCTCTCCTTCTCCCAGGAGTTCTGGTCTCCCGAGGGTCAGAATGGAAAAGTCAGGAGGCAGCGAAGCTGGGAAATTCCTTGTGACAAATAATCTCAGGTTGAGGGGGAGGACTTTGTAATCCGTTTATTTAAGGCCAGACGGGATCACAGATGGAGAGAGGAAAGACTGAGCAAGGCTCCCAAGATTTGTATTTACATATGATTTTTCAGTTCAGAAACAACCCTCCCAGTGGCTTACAACGAAAGAAAAAACCATCAAACACAGGTAAACATCCACAGATTAAACTGTAAATAAAATAAGAACAAGCAGATTAAAATATAAATAAAATAAGATTCCTCTGCTGGTGGTCCTGCCTGTGCCAAGGATTTTTAAATTGTTTCTAGTCAAGATCAATTCCTGTTGTCCTAACATGGATACTGAAATGGGAAGTGAGAATTTCCAAGCTGCAATAAGACCCATATTTGGCCTAAGTGTACTGTGCAAACACACCCCTTGCTGGGATAGGAGTGTAAAGGGACAGGAGATTCCAAAAAGAAGAAGAAAGCAGGGTTCACATATCCCACCCATCACCTGACAAGCAAGGCTGCCAAGACCTGCAGGATAAAGCATCAGAGCTAGAAAAACATCCAGGTGATGGTTCCTGCCCCACCATCCTTGGCCTCTGTAGCAAACAGAAATGTGAAACTCATTCCAGAAACGTCATTAAACACTGCAAAATCAATCCTTTCGGAGCCCTCACAGAATCAGAGACAAATGCAAACTGGGGAACAGAAAATCCCTGGATCAGATCCGTGGCTTGTGCGCTTTGTGCAAAGTGTCTGAATGGTCCAGACTGCATCAGGAGAGAAAGGACCACATTACAGGTAGTCCTCGACTTACGAGCACAATTGAGATCAGAAATTCCATTGATAAACAAGGCAGTTGTTACATGAGTCATGCCCAATTTTATGAGCTTTTTGCCATGGTTGTTTGCCATCACTGCAGTTGTTACATGAATGATATGGTTATTAAGCGAATCCAGCATCTCCAATAGAATTTGATTGTTGGAAGCCGGCTGGGAAGGTCACAAATGGCAATCACATGACACTGGGACACCGCAATCATCATAAATACATGTTGGTTGTGAAGTGCCCAAATTTCAATCATGTGGCCATGGGGATATTGCAACAATCGTATGTGTGAGGTCCAGTCATAAGTCACTTTTTTCAGCACCGTTGTAACTTTGAACAGTTGCTGAATGAATAGTTGTAAGTGCAGACCTCTGAATTTCCTAATATTATCTGAACTAGCCTGGGGAGAGAAAACAGCCAGCGCTTTCTTGGGGAGATTTTGATTCTGTCAGACGTCTCTCTCAATTAAAGGCTCACCAATTTAATCCCTCTCTGGCAACAAAAGCTCCCAGCATTGTAGATCAAATGACCACCAGTGGATTGCAGAGATTTAATTCTGACCATTGCTGGCAACTGGAACAAGAGAGAGGTAAGCATGCCTAACTGACACAAAGTCTTCCCTTCAGTCCTGACGCACGCAGCGTTCTTCAAACACATAAATCAGAGGGTTCATTTCCTTCTGCAAACATGTTGCCTGAGAGCTTGGAACAGCCTACCTGTGTTAAAACATACAGCTGAAGAACTATGAACAGAGGTGCCTAACATTGTACAAGAGGTAGCTACTAAAACCATCCCAAAGAAATAGAAATGCAAGAAAGAAAAGTGGCTGTCCAATGAGGCTTTAGAAACAGCTGAGGAAAGAAGGAAGGTAAAAGTCAGGAGAGAAAGGAAAAGATACAGCCAACTGAATGCAGATTTCCAGAGAATAGCAAGGAGAGATAAGAAGGCCTTCT
>JANHZU010000012.1:236590-252316 GCA_032468055.1 Acrochordus granulatus
AGCAACTCAAGGCAGTGAACATATTTAACACTCCTCCTCCTCCTATTTTCCCCACAACAGCAACAGCCCTATGAGGTGGGTTGGGCTGAGAGAGAGTGATTGGCCCAAGGTCACCCAGCTGGCTTTCATGGCTAAGATGGGATTAGAATTTACAGCCTCCCACTTGCTCCTCCATTACCTTAACCACTATAAAATAGTTGCACATATTTGAGTGCACTTACTGTATTCATATTTCTCAAAGCAACAATTAGATGTTTTGGGGAGCCTTTTTATCACCTATGAAGTGTGATGCAAATGCTTGAAAATCACTGCTTAGGAAAACTGCCTGTCATCTAACGTTCTCATGGTCTCTCTCCCTACTTTTTTTTTAAAAAAATGGTTTATTGTTTTTGTATCTGACAGATCAAGAATCTCACTGGCCTTAACCAGCGTCGATGAGGCAATTAGATGGGAGAATCTGAGCATCTCTTCCAAGACTTGCAAAGAAATGGTGTCCTGTAAATCTCATCACAAGAACATGAAACTGTCACTTATTCTGTACCACCATTAAAAACAAACACACAAGTTCGTCTGCCTAATGTCAAAGCCTTGGCTTTTTTGGAGCACATGGAGTCACTGGCCACCCTGATGATCAGCTGCCCAGTGGCAAACAAAAAATTAGATTCTCTTTTTACCAAAATGAGTATTGGCAGAATTGACTAAATTGTCTTCCAGCACCAGTGAAAGCACTTCTCATCTTAAAACCTAGCATTCTGATCTGCTGTTTATTGACAGTATATTTTTGGCACTCTTGTGAATATATATTTTTCTTGTATGCTTGGACACATCTCTATGTTCATTAAAATATTGAGCATTTTTCAGTGGTACTATTTACTATTCATGTAGAATAGCATCACAAGAAAGTATGTTCTTATGTTCTTGCAACAAAATAAATAGTTCTTGAAATACAAGGATATTCACCAGTGGCCATTTTAGGTAAGATGGTTCACGCATTTTTAACTAAATGGCTTCCCTGGAAAAGTGAACTGTTTTGCAAGTTATATTGCCTCAAATCACCTTAAATATTGTTTAGTGAAGGTAGTTTACACAGAATCAGCTTAGAGTTCATAAATTCCTGAATTCTGTTCAATGTCAGTTAAATGTATCTGGATTAGATTTAATTCCTGTGTTGCTTGACTGTTGGATCTGGGCTTTTAATGGAACCTTTGGTTACAATATTTAGAGTTCAGGCCAAGTCTTTAAATGTTGGAAATTTTGGCGAGACATAAGCTGAAAATATAAATAATAATTCTTCCAAACATGGAAGAATCCTCCATGGGAATTTCTAGGAATATGGGAAGGCTGATAATTTTTGATCCAGAAAATCTTTATGATTATCCCAGGTTTTCTGTTTGTAAGACATGGAATATAATTAAGCTTTTTTCAAAATAAATGTTATTGACCACAGTATGGTTTCTAAGTGAGCACTCCAAAAAATCCAGCTCTATGCATTACTGCCCTTTTTACAGAATGGATTTAGTTATGACAGACACAAGATTGTTTAGAGATTGCCAGGTATTTCTGGTTCTGGCCTGCAGTTAAAATAAGCTTCAGTTTGCTTACGTGGTAAATAATTGTAAAACAGATGAAAAATGGCTCGATTCATAATTATTCAAATGGTTGTTTTGGTCTTAAGTTTTTTTACATGAAGAATTCAGCCGTACAATATTGAATGGTTTGGGGATAAAAGTAAATATGCTAACAGAATGATTGATTTATGGCTCACTTTTCTTTGGGGAATGTTTATGAGTTGTAGTATTGGCATCATTGTTTGTTAGATAACTTCAAAAATGCATTTTCCCAGCTTTCTTCCCTCACCTGTATCTTAAAGTGAGGGCCATTTTGTGAGTTTTTGTTTAGGTTTTCAGTCCTGTAAACTAGATTTTAAGAGGACTATTTTCAGTGTATTGTGAGAAGTCTGCCATAGGTTGCATGAACCAGAACGTGTTTGATCTGGATTGGTATCTGTGTGAATGCAATCACTGTTTTCCAACCTGGCTTTAACATTCAGCAAATTGTGAATCCACAACTTTTCCAAACCTTGATCTTTGGCTTTGTTTGTCTTAAATCTCTTTTTCAGGCACTTATTATTTGAAAATCAAATCCCAAATTCATGGCTCCATGCTAACATTACATGACTATCTATACTTAAATATCCATAGATGAGCTTATGCATGTGTGTTGTGAAGCAGATTTGTAGCATTTAGTGTGCCTATTCCTAAAGAAGCATATATAGGAGTACATGAGGGGGCAAAAGTATTGTTATGTGAGAATGAATAAGATATTTTAGTTGATTATTTTAGATAAACATTTTCTGTTTTTCACCATACATTCAAGCATCGCTAATGAACAAATTAGATTTATACAGTGTGCTGAGCTTCAAAAAGAAAAGCTTAATCAGGAAAATGCTGATGACAGGACTCTATCCTGGTTCAACATGTTGGGCAAGATTATGTGTAATGGGATGATTTTCAAGTATAGCTCTGCAGTTTCTTGGCACTGATTCTTTGTCAGATGAGTCCTCATGGGATGAAGTCTACAGTCAGACTGCTGCTGATTTCCCAAGGTTATTTGATGCAAGGTAAGACTGAAAAAACTCTTGTATCTTGTCATTGCTGCTGAATTCCAAATTCCATAAGTTCTCAAATCCCAGTGATTTGAGATACTTGAGATGAGAAAACGTAAGAGTTGAAAGAAGCCACTGGGCCCATCCAATCCAGCTTTGCCAATGCTGGAATCCAAATGGCTCTCTAGTGTTGACTTGAAGTTAGCCAACAGAGGGAAACCCACTCTTAAGTGGAACCTTGAATTATGAGCACCTCGACTCGAGGTTTTCGCAAGACGAGCAAAAATTTTTAATCAAATTTATTTTGGTTGATGAGTGGCAACTTGCAAGACGAGTGCTGCACCGTGAGCTTGCGCGGGAAATCTCACAATGGAGCCAACGGTTCTTTCTTGCTGTGTAAACGAAATTAAGTGAAAGGCGTTCAAGAGAAGGAACTCCCGAGACTCAGACTCCAGATCCTCCCTCCAGGCAGTCCCCTCCCGCTCCTCCCTCTCACCTCCCTCATGCGAGCCGGGACTGTTCTCAGAGCGCCCCACACACACACAATAAAGCAGAAATTGTCCTCGTCCTCCCCCAAAATGTAGCAGAAATTCCCCGATTGCCTGGCACCAGGCAGCCCGTCCCCTGCTGCCCATCTCTTCTCCCCTCATAGCACGGAGGCAGGTTACGAGGAGAAACATTTCCAAACTGCCCAGGAAAGACCCCCGGAAAGACGTTGCTGAGGGGAAAGGCCCTTTTGCCTCGAGCAGTGGCGGCAGCAGATCCTCCGAGCCAGCAGGGGGCACCGGACAGCAGCCCGCCTCGGAGCAGATCCGCGAGTGCCGGTCAGTTTGCTCTATTCCTGCTTTATATCGTGCGTTAATCGTTGTTACTTGTTTCCGATGTTAGGGACAATAGTTTCGACATCAAATTCCGGTGAAAATGATTTTTTGGTGAATATTTTGGGGGGCGTGGAACGGATCGTCCGACTTTCCGTTGTTTCCCATGGGAAACCTCGTTTCGGTTTAAGAGCATCTTGCACCGAGAGCGTTCTCCCGGAACGGATCAGTCTCGCGAGGTTCCACGGATTATTAAAAGTTGTCTTTCCATGTAGTTCCTAAGTATCTGGAGGTTTCTTACTCTAGCATATGGCACGGCCAAAGCAGAAGCCGAACAGACCAGTGCAGTGAAGCCAGAGAAGGACACAATGCCAGGCTCATCTCTGCTCAATTTCACCGTGATGAAGCGAGTTGGGTTAACCAAGCCAGACGCATATCTTGCCCCTCTCCCTCTCTCTCATTTCACCCTGGGTTGATTTGGTTCTGGCTTCTTCTGATGTTTAGTCATCTTCAAAATTCTCTTCCATTCCTTGATTTGGAAATTTGAGGTTCTAGTACTCAAACGTGCTTTCCGCCTCTTCTAGAACCTCTTGCAAATGGACTTTAAACAACTGGCAGACTTCTCCCCCCGTAGCTTACTGTCTGGATTGAAAAATGGTCAGTTGGGAACAGCAATAATGATTGTTTATTAACTGAGCAGTTCCAGGAAAGAAAAAATTCAAACGCAACCCACTGTTTTTGGCAAAGCCCACCCTAGGCCAGCAACTCCCTCCAAGCATCTGCCTGTTTCATCCTTGGTGCTAAACTTGATGCTGTTTTGCACGCCCAGCATTACCTGGCTGGGGAAAATGACTTGCCTTTCCTTTTAGTACAGATAGTCCTCAGCTTACAACCATTCGTTTAGCGATGATTCAAAGTTACAACAGCACTGAAAAACGTGATTTATCACCAGTTGTCACATTTACAACTGTTGCAGCATCCCCAGTCATGAGATCAAATTCGATGCTTTGCAAACAGCATGCATTTATGACAGTTGCAGCGTCCCAGGATCATGTGATTGCCATTTGCAACCTTCCCAGCTGGCCTTCGGGAAGCAATGGGAGAAATTGGATTCATGAGAAATATGATTCGCTTACCACTGCGGCAATTTGCTTAATAACCATAGCGAAAAGGTCATAAAACTGGGCATGACTCGTTTAACAGCCATCTTGCTTAACAACAGAAATTATGGTTGTAAATTGAGTACTAATCTGGATTAGGTGCCTTGCCCTCCCCACTGATTGGTTGTAAAACTGATGCCCGAGGAAGATCTTTCCCTCATCAGAGGTCCTCTGCGCTGGAAACGGGGCTGTGGCCACCCCCTGCCAATGGAGGAGAGCCAAGAAACACGGCTCTTCGCACAGGTCTCCATCAGCCTTGATGGAATGACCAGCGGGAGGGATGCTGTGGTGTGTGTGCCTCGATCAAGATACCGTGATCGCCACTTGCTTTCCCCTTCCGCTTTGCTCCAGTCCGACGTTTCTCAACCTTAGCGGCTTTCAGAATTTCAACTCCCAGAATTCCTCAGACAGTGTGCATACTGGGAAATTCGGGGAGCTGAAGTGCACACGTGCACGCTGGAGAATTCTGGGAGCTGAGGTCCACACATCTTAAAAAGTTTCTGAGGTTGGAAAGTTTTAACCTCCGTTCATTCTGAATGCCATCACATTTGAAACGAGAGGCACTGCAAGAACAGTTCCTGCCCACTCCCAGTTTTGAACCCAGATGCGTGGCCACAATTCTGCTGTGTTTTGAGGTCTGCCCCCTCTTCCCCAAAAGAAATTGTAACAGGAAACTATGAAGCAGTGGTGATGCTGTGGCTAATTTAATCTCAGGCTCAGAATTGTTGTTTTCTTTTTGCAGTTGGTCTTAGAAGAAGAGCAAAGGAATTCTGGGAAAAATCATCTGCTACAAAACTTTCGGATGCTTTTGCTGCAGCTCTTGAATCCCACAATCTGGTCTCTCCCCTCCACTCCCAATTCATTGGCATTAAAATAGTCTTCAAGGGGGATTGGAGGTGAGCTAGGATTTTGGCTGGTCCCCTCCTTTCGTTCCACCGTTTCTTCTCTCCCAGGAGATCATCTAGCAAATACCTCTCTTCTCTCACTTACACAAAGGATCCAAAACACGGTTATTTACACGTACAGAGCACAAGAGAGGGTAAATATTTCCAGCATTATTGAGAAAAAGAAAGGAACCAAGTAAAGAACACAAAAACTACGCTACTAATTGTACGACTATAAAAAGATAGCCCTTCTAAAAGTTATTCAATAAATAGTAAAACTAGAAAACCAATTGCTTTTTTTTCGAAAAAAAGTTCAGCATAGGAAATCCAGGTGCTCCGCGGAAGCATTTCCCCAAGATGGCCTTCACAAGCTGGTGGTCTCCAAATCTACCAGGGCTTCAGATCACATCATCCCTTGGCAGTACGGGCTAGTGATTATGAGATTCGAGCAGTACATCTGGAGCGCACCGGTTTGGGGAAGACTGCCATGAGTAATTAACTGTACTGGGAAAAGGGACAACGGGTAGGATATGGGGAGAAAACTGAGCTGTGTTCCCAGGAGAGCCTTTTCAAGCAGGAAAGTGGAGACTTCACTCAGTGGAGTCCTTCAAAGCACTGAAAGACACTTCCTCCATTGTGCTTCTGCCAGAAGATCAAGCCACTGTCGAGGTGCCTCTCTGAAAGTGGTAACTGCCCAGAGGAGAAGCAGATGTGAGACCTGGAGCAGGGGGCCTTCTGGAAGGAAGGTCTTGCAAGCCATTTATTGTCTCCTGCCAATCAAATGAAGGTTTGGACTGACCGCTGGGCCCACAGCTTGCTTTCCCTTGAGGACAAGAAAGGAGGGAGCGGTCAGCACAAGCCCCTCCTGGGAAGCTTGGTCTGGCCTTGGGAGTGGTTTCTTGAGGGTAGAGGTAGGAGATAGTTGAGGAGAGGCAAAACTTTCTGACTGGAATGTAACGAGAAATCTTCCAACAACCGCTTGCTATAGGAGACCATACCAATCTCCTTGCTTCCCTTTCACAATAAACAGCTTCTGCATTGTGCTGACGCAATGGTTGGCTTGAACCACGGTTGGCTGAGTAAGCCACACGGGACGGAGTTCATACGCTAAGCTATAAACCCCGCTTGGCAAACCACGGCGACTTGGTTCATGCCACATGCTAAGCCCAAATCCAATGAGGTTTGGGGTGAACCCAGCCTCCTCCCTTTGGGAACAGCCTGGGTCTGTAGTTCGTGTGGAAAGACCTAAAATGCAGCACCCATGTTTGAAAGGGAGGGTCATCCTGCCCACCCCCTGCAGTTAATGATCTGTCCCCAGTTAACCCCCAGGAACAGCTCTTGGGCACAGGAAACAGAGCCAGCTCCACAAGGGCCTCAAGTCCTCCCCACTTGTCCTGTGCTGGCAGCCTCATGGAGAGAGCCCAGCAGGAAGGAATCTTGTGCTACCGTTGCAGCCTGGAGGGGAAACTGGCTTCTCCAGGGATAGCTGAAGGGTCAGTGAGGATGCGTTGGTGCATAAGCTACGATTCAGAGAAGGGCAGGCAGAGACATTGAAAAGGTCCCCGATGATGTCTTTTTGTTAGGATGGGCCTCTGTCCTTGCTGTGCGAAGGGCAGGTTTATTTTGGGCCTCCAAGAGCTGATTTAGGTTTGTGGCAAGGATCTGCTGAGGACTGAGGCTGCTCCTGAAAGCTCAGCTGGCAGTCCCTCTTACAGCCCCATAACCCCCGAGGTCCATCCTTCAGTTCTCCTTTGACCCTGGGAAGACTTTGCTCTGCCCCGTCAAGGTGCTGTCCCTGTGAGGGAAAGGAAGACACCCTGGATTGAGCCCTCCCTCCAACTGTTTAAAATTCTTGCCTTGATGGCGAAGAGATGTGCATTCAGGTGAGAACTCTCTCTGGATATACAGATATGCATAAACAATATGATATACTGAAAAAGTTGTAATAATATATAGCTAGTCCCTTTCAGCAGGTCTGGATGCTTGCTGGCATTCTGGGCTCATTGGCCAGACCGTCCACAGCTCCTGGATCTAGAATGTTCTTATTTGAGCCCCTTGTGCAAAGCCTGCTCCTGTTCCCTGCAGCAAAATGTTGTCCCTGGGCCTTTCATGGAAAGATGGAGCAGGAGAAAAATGGAGCAGGAGAAAAATCCTCGGTTTCTTGGCCTGAGTTGGCATCCCAACAGCTTTCCTCTCTTGGTACTGAGCTGCCTCACTGGGTAGCTGAGTTGGGGTCTTTGCCGTCACTTTTCCCATTCTTGGAAGTGTTTGGCTTCAGTAAGATTAAACGGTTCAAGAGATCAGTCTCTGAGCTGGCCTGGGGACCAGAGTATGTGTCACCTGTGGGCAGAAAAGAGGTTTTGTCTGGTTCAAGACCTGGGTTAAGGTAACTAGACTCCAAGCTGTACAGGTAGTCCTCAATTTACAACCATATGTTTAGTGACCATTCAAAGTTACAACAGCACTGAAAAAGCGGTCCTCACACATACAACTGTCACAGCATCCCCACGGTCACATGATCAAAATTTGGGCACTTGGCAACTGGCATGTATTGGGGTCATGTGATAGTCACTTGAGATTCTCCCAGCTGATTTCTGACAAGCAAAGTCAATGGGGAAAACTGGATTTGCTTAATGATTACATAATTCAGTTAACAACTACTCTGATTTGCTTAATAACCATGGCAAGAAAGGTTATAAAATTGGGCATGGCTCACTTAGCAACCAACTTGCTTAGTAATGGAAACTCTGATCCCAATTGTGATTGTAAGTCAAGGACTACCTGTATTTATTTCTGAAAGTTAAAAAAAGATTGCACCAAAGTTACCTATCAGTGGCTATTAGCAATGAGAACTAAATTGAACCTCTATATCAGGGGTGTCCAAGGTAAGGTCACAAATGGAGGCCACAATAATGCAGTCAGTATGATGTAGTAAGATGCAAGGAAAATCAAAATGTACTTCCTTTTCTTTGTGTGTGTTGCATCTGCACGTACATTAAAAAAGGTGGAGCTCCGATTGCACTAATATGGTCACTGTCTTGATTTTTTTTTATCATACCCTGCAGGCACATTTGCCCCAGATCCAGAGTGGCTTACTGCTTACAACTGGGTTTGGGGAAACTGATGATGGGGAGAAGATTTTTCCTTCCAGACAGTGTTTAGAAGCTTCCAGTAATCATCTGTCCACTCTTGGAAAATGGATGCTGGACTAGACAAATAGTTGAACAGATTAAGCAGTCGCTTCTATTCTTGAAGGCAAGATGCCACAGGTGGGTCTCTTGCAAGTTCAACACTGATGATATTACCTAGATGGGTAACGAAACGTCTGCAAGAAAATAATCAAGTTCAGAGAGCAGCAAGGATCTGACAGAGCTACCACTCTCCAAATACTGGAAGAAGGGAAATTGAGTCCTCTGGTTAAGCTGCCCTTTGCAGAGGCACCAAGAGTTCCAGGAGTCACCAGCCCTTGTCTAACAAGGAAAAGCTGCTCAAATAATTCCTAAACAACATAACTTCAATATCAATGACCTTCCAGAAACACACAAGGCCTGATGATGCAAAACCAGAGTGCTGAAATGCAGAAAGAAGAAAAGAGAATAAAAAAGAAAAGGTAGATTCCACTTGAAAGAGATTCTGGCTTACGAGCAGCTTTTTTGAACAGCTACATTAACAGATGCAGCACTTGATTGACTTTATCTGAGCTCTGAAACTAGGCAGGATTGTGCGCGGTTAGAAACCCATAGCTGTGGAGAAGTGAAAAAAAAGTCCTGTGGGAAGATGCCAATCATGTAGAGTTGTCAGGAAAATAATAGGGACATGACCATGTCTACAAGAGTGGAACTCAGCTCAAAAATCTTACTTTCTTCTGTTTTGTTAACTTTTAAAACACAGGACATCATCCTAAAGCTAATCTCAAACGTCTTTTGCAAGAGGGCTATTCAGGCCTGATAAGAGTTATCTACTCCTGCCAAGTGGCCTGTTGCTTCAGCCCCACCTACACCGTGCAGCCTCCAAGAGGTTCTCCCGGTTCGTAACAGAGAGTAGATCATCCACATCTATTTCAGAATTGGAGCTGGGTCTGGTGGAACCATACTGGATAGATCATTGAAGCCTTTCATTTGCAGCAGACCGCTGCTTAAACCAGTGAACTTGTTTTGGGTCCTCACCTGGTGCTGAACCATGGACTGCCAATACTGCACTGGCTTGTCTTGTCAGATGCACTGGCTGCTGTTGTACTGCTTTCTGCTTTATTTTATACATGATTTTAAGTCTTTGGAGGGCCACCATGCCACCCTAGCAGCAAACAAGGGTGAATAAACAAAAAATGCCAAGTTCTCCCAATCTTCCTCTTGCAGACTGACCATTTTAACATATTTGTGATGACTAGTTCGGGTTCAAAGGTTAAAGGACTAGAGCAGTAAAGTGAATGGAGTGTCATGAAATTCTTGAAAGCGATGAAGTCGAAAGCTCAACAGTAACTTCAAAAATGAAGGTCCAGATGACAAGATTTATAAGCCTCCAGATACGTTTTATGACCTGGATGACTGAGGATTTTTTGCATAGCCGAGAACATTTGCATGTCCATGAAGTCACCGAGAAACCCAAGTTCAAGGAGACTTCATTGTTTAAAGTTCAATGTCAGAACTGATTGCTCCTATTGCTGTTGTGAATTCTATTATAAAAGTTTATTACCACCACTAGCAACTATTATTAGACATAGGTAACCTTTGTTTCTTTGCTATTACATTTGGATATTGTAAATATCTATGTAATTCCCCTTGGGAACTTTAGAAAAGCTATCAGAGAGCATATCACAGATACTTGCAGCAGAGGAATTGATCACCAAGACAGAGGTGAATGAAGGATGAAGGAGCATTTCAAATAAATGAATTATTGGACGGTGTCCAACCAAAACTGAGCATTTCGTTCTTATCCTCAGAGGCAAAATGGAAGGCTGCACTCAGGAAATCAAAAGGGTTTAAAAGTGCTTAACTCTCTTTGGACTGAGCTTCTGTATCTTAATATGCCAATGGAATAGGGCATGCAGAATGATTGACTTCAGAATATCATCTCAATGTTGCATTAAATAAATTAAGCTGTCCTGTCAGCTTGCTTATATTTAGCAGTATACTAATCTAGAAAAAGCTCTTCACATCTAAGAAGAATGTAAGAGTGGTCAAATAACAGAATAAAAACTGCCTCTGGCTTTCAAAGTACTTTTATAGGTAAGGTTGCAACAGTTCTCCCATTTAAAAATCAGAACCTCCAAACATTTTCTGGGCATCTTGGCAAATGTTGTGAATGCCAATGAGAGAGCACCGCAGCTTTCCTGGCACTGTTCAGGGGAGCTAGATCTTGAGAAGTTTTATTTTGAAGGGAGTAAAAAGAGATGATCAACAGCAGCACAATCTCTTTCACAGGGGCTGGCATGAGAAACAGAATGGAACAAAATGCAAACTCACCCCCGTAGCTGGAAGACTCAGCAATGTTCTGTGAGCCAGTAATGTGATGCCAATAAGCACTGCGTGGCAACATGGTGGTAGGTGTGCAGGGATAGGAGTAATGCTCTGTCCCCTTGTTCAACAACTGGAAAAGAAGGAGAAGCAAGCATTTAGCTTCCAAAATCTGAACTGCAGAGGTTGGGGCACTCAACAGAAGGGCTGTTTGCAACGGGGAAGAGAATCTGTGTCAAAGTACTTCCCTAACTGCTTGGTCTTGAAGGAGTCGACTTATCTCTATTGGTCTAGCATGAAAGGGGCACTTTATGAGTTCATTGAATTAAAGGTGGTAGGGAACAGTTATGTTTCCTTCATTCCCTCTTCTCCAGCAGTCAAAAGGCTTTGCTATCTTACATCATCTATAGCAGTGTTTTCTAAATTTGGCAACTTTGAGCTGTGTGGACTTCACCTCCCAGAATTCCCTAGCTAAGTCCACACAGCTTAAAGTTGCCAAGGTTGAGAAAAGTGGTCTTATAGGAAGCTGCGCTGATGCCACCGAACCTAACCTCATGAGGCTTTATTCCTCCCCATTCACCACATGGGTTGCTGGTTTTCATCTCTCAGTCTGAAAGCAGGCATCTAAAAATGAAAGCTAGCATGACACCATTTAACTTTATATCACAGCCAAGCTGTGAGAAACAAGGAGAGATCAGACCAG
The DNA here is from genome assembly GCA_032468055.1 of Acrochordus granulatus. NCBI lineage: Eukaryota > Metazoa > Chordata > Lepidosauria > Squamata > Acrochordidae > Acrochordus > Acrochordus granulatus. Next base: position 248,214 of record JANHZU010000012.1, read on the forward strand.
GTTGGTAGACAGTAGATTTGTTGTCACCCGTGCAATTATATGAGCCAGAGCAGTCCACATTTGTAAAATTCTTCTCACAGTAACTGTGGTTTGTAGAGCCTGGGCTCGGGAAAAGAGATATGCATCTGGTCTTCTTGCTACAGTCTGTGTTTTGGAAAACCTTTTGAGTGAGGGTTAGGAATGATATGGTAAGCAGCCTGGGTACAGAGAGATAATGAGTCCTCTAACATGGACTCTGGATAAAAGAAAGGATTTCAGATAACAGAGGGGAATGGTTTTCACAGTCCCTTAGGCTTTGGGGCTGCATACAGATCCAAAGGAGTTCATTTTTTTTTTTTTTGCTTTGGGGTGGAGTTAAGGTACCCACTTCCCCCCACAACTCCATTCTTCCCTTCCATGACACCAAAAGGCCAAACATGTCCTTGGCTACTCCAGCGACATCATAATTATGATTATACTCCTTAGGGTTTACAAACAGGGCCCCAGAACGGAGTTGACAAAAGGTTTGTAAATCTAAACAAAACTGACTTAATGTAGTCTCTTAATTTCTTATTCCATATGATTAATTGCTGTGGTTAGGAAGAACAGGTGAGTTAAGATACTCATAAAAATAAAAGAACTTAGACCAGTTTTCTCAACTTTGGCAACTTTTATGTTCTGTGCACTTCAACTCCCAGAATTCCTAACCCAGCCAGTCCACACTAAGGCTGAGAAACACTGTTAAGAAACACACTCCGTGACCCTTTAATGTAGTCACAAGGATCAGCTCCCTTCTGAGTCTGAATCCTCTTTTTCCACTTGTCCATGATTGCAGGCTCAATTTATACCATTCAGTTCTGCAAGCGATGGATGGTTTCCAGCCGGTGATTTGCCATCTCTAAAGCAGAGTATTTTACAGCTTCCCAGCTTCCCACAACCAGAAGGGGCTTCTGGTTCTCCCAAGACATTTGGAGGGTGCCTAGCAGATGGTTCAGAGCATGCAAATGTCCGCATCCCCCTCCAATGGCAGCAACAGACACTCACTCTCACATTCTTCTCCATCTCCATCAGGACGCGCTTGTGCTGTTCAGCAATGGCCAAGGTGGCACTGTGCACTCTCTGGTAAATCTCCTCGCCCTCCTGGGTCTGAAAGGTGTACAGGCCTTCACCTGCATCACACATCCTGCTAAGCAACAAGACATATCCACAGATCAAGACAGAGGTTGCATATATCTCCCCTCAGGATACATGGACTCATGTTCAGTTCAAATGCTCCCTATCCTTTTTTCCAAAATACATAGGTTGGAGTAACAAAATAAATCTCATCCTCAAGCCTTGGAATGGTACACGCCATCTATGGTGGTCATGAAGAATCCTCTGGCACTGAGCAGTCTCTGAAATGGATACTACTCATGTGCAAATGCCAGCTGACTCTTGAAATCCAGCAGTTCCATCTTGAAGAGTTGCCTTGACTTCCAGGGAGCATTTATGATAAGTGAACCCACCAAGATATCATAGCGACAGCCACGAAAGAGGAAAACTAGCTTTATTCTAGATTCAGGAAACAAGCTAGCTGGTTAGCTGTAAAAACCTATGGCTCTGTTCACACAACTTAATTGAACCATGTTCAACTCCTGTGGCTAAGTAAACCTTGGTTTACCAAAAAATGTCTGCATTTACATGACCCCCTGAACTAGAAGCTGGAATCATCTGCTAGGCAAAAATGAAATTGGCTACTGGTAGTCCTTGACTAACAAACTGGTTGCTTCACAACCATTTGAAGTTATGACCTACCCAAAGAAGGGGAGTTACGACCTGGATTTGAAGGTCTGATAGTCAAGCCTCCTTGCAATCACGTGACCAAACTTTGGCCACATTGGCCAATTGCATTCATGACTATCTGTAGCGTCCTGCAATCACATGACTGCATTTTCACTAAAAAAAAGTTTTACTAAAAATGGCACTTCTGGTTTTCGACAAAACTGCACCCAGAGCGAACTGTTGGTTTGCTTAACAACCATGGCAGCCACTTTACAACCACCATGTTTGCTGAAGGACCATTGCAAAAAATATAAAATTGAGGTGGTCACAAGACCGATCCATTTTACGACTGTTACAACATATGACCATAATAGGCAGGCTCCATTATGATTGTATGTCAAGGACTACCTGTAGTTTGTGGCTAAGTGTCAGGTGTGAAAGTCCAACTTCACCCTCTATTCATTGCCTGTTCCAGTTGGTACATTTAACTCACTCTTTGCAAGCCTTGATACCCCAAATGGGAAACCAGTATTCATAATAATTGAGGGTGTGATCCAGATACAGGTGGGCCAGGAGATCAGGAGCCTCTTGTAGGCTTGGCCTGCCCACCTCCCACATTGCTGTCCCCTAGGCCTGGCTCATAGTTTTAAAGGTAGCTGGATTTATCAGCATGAAATGAAAGAATGAAACCCTGAAAAATAAATAAAAGAAACCAGGTGATAGTGAGTTCTAGTACGGCCTTAAGCCATGAAAGCCAGCTGGTTACCTTGGGCCAGTCACTCTCTCTTTGCCCAGCTCACCTCACAGTTGTCATGGGGAAAATAGGAGGAGGAAGGTGTATTAGATATGTTGGCCACCTTGAGTTATTTATGTAAAGGCAGGATACAAATGAATGAATGATTATGCCAGCACTTCATTAATCACCAATAGAACTAAAAGCAGATTACAAAGAAAGTTAGATTTTATTTATTATTTATTTACCTTGTATGCCATCGATCTCACAAAAGATGATTTACAAACTGTGGTCTGGGACAGATATGCCCAGCAGTGTAACACTGATACAGACAGTTAAATTGAATTATGGAGAGCCTAACTGAGAAGGTGGTAATTGATCTACATTGCACAGGGTTAAGCTTTTAAACAGAGCCCAGAGTTATTTTTAGAGATCTGGAATCTTCCCACAACAGCAAAGGAAGAGGGAAAAGGAATCTGCCTTTTCTTGGAGGTTTTTGCCTCTGGCAGAGTTGTTATTCCTTGCCGCCATGGAGCAAATAGCTTTATTCTTAGTACAGAGTCCCACTGCCTCAGAGCAGGGTGTGGCCACGTTGGGAAAACTCTTCTAATCATGGTAGAAAAAAACCAGGCTGAGTCAGGGAAGGTCTGCAATAAAAGGGAAAGGTCCTATTTCTTTCTTAGGTAGATGATAATTAACTGGAAAAGTTTAGACTGGGATGGTCTAAACCAATATTTCTCAACCTTGGCAACTTTAAGATGGGTGGACCTCAACTCCCATCTTAAAGTTGCCAAGGTTGAGAAAAACTGATATAAATCACCTTGCAAAATTTAGCAACGGGAGCCTATAAAAAGAGAAAGCTGAAATGTCCTGGAAATGGGGCTTCGGCTTCATATGGACGAGACTGAAAACCTTAAAATAAGCCAAGTACAGTACTGCAAGCAGTTCTTTGCAGCCAGAAGCTCAAACTATCCTCTCAGGTACAGCTTGCTCCTAACCACAACCAACATGCCTCATGAGGGTGTGCACCCAACCCCTGGGTATCCATAGGGGACAAGAGGCAATGCGGAGACAAAAGATAAAATATAAGTTCATTATTATGTTGTAAAGCACATGCATTTTTAATGAGAGAAAAATATATGAATAAGATTATAATATAAGAGTAAGAGAATATTGCTAATATATTTGTATCTGTACTTGGGAAAGTTGGAAGTCCTTTTCATTTTTCACTTTTCCCCTTTTGAATTTTCTTTCCTTTTTTCTAGTTATTTTGTATTTTAATTTTTGAAATTTAATAGAGTTGTATAAAAGCAACAACAACACAAAGATGTAAATTCTGTCCCTTTCATGCTCCCATCACAATTAAACACCTTGACTGGCTTTAATTGTCCTTAAATCAGAGTTAAACTTTTTTGTCCTTTATTCCAACCCCATCCAAGAGCAGCATCAAGGTGTGCCAAATTGGACAGGATCAGCCATCTGATACCTTTGTGGAGGATCAAGTCAGACACAGCCATGCCTGGGAACAGAGCAGGAGAGGGTTGGGGAGCTGCAAATTTCATGGTGGTAAAAATTTTGACCAGCTTAAGGATAGTGGGACACACTTCAACTCAGCAGGATTAAAGATTAA
>JANHZU010000016.1:0-10476 GCA_032468055.1 Acrochordus granulatus
GAAAAATCCAGTCCAGATGCCTGTTTTTTAAACTTCGTTGCGATGCAATTACCCTGGACGAGTGAGAGTCTTCACAGGCTAGTATTAGGAGTAAATACACAATTTGGAAACTGCAGGAGTTTCCAAGCCTCATTAAGACTGAATCTATTGGAATATTCTGAATTGTTTCTAGATTGAATTGTTGTTTACGAGGTACCAATAAACTCCCTTATCTCTTGGTTATGTCTAATATCCCTTCCTCTTCAGTCTGTCACACTGTATGTCTGTCAGAAATCCATCTGTCTGACACCCCATAGGAATCTTCTTCCTTAAAGAGGAAATGGGTTCCTCACCTAAGGATTATCTCTCTCCATCTGCCTCATTCTTGAAATTATATTTTCCTTCCTAAGACCCTCAGTCTTCCTGATGATAAGATGATTGCTGGCATTTGAAAGTCTGAGTGTCAGTGTTATTGCTGAAACCCACGTTGCTTCCTTCCCTGGACAAAAGTGACTCAGGTGTATGTGTGTGTGTGTGTATACATATACAGTATTTATATTCTTTCTTTTGGGTTCCGAAGATCACAGGAATGGGTGGCTGGTGATGTTATTGATGCAGTGATGTTATTGAATTGGCTATAATTGAATTTTGTAGCCTGCTTGGAGTATTTACCATTGTTTTTCTGTGCAAAGTTACTGTATTCAGCCTTGCAAAGGTTTAAAGAATCTATTTTCAACTTAAAAAGACAAATGGTTCAGCTGCTGAGAGGTGCTGCGTTGCTATCAAATTTTCTTGCTGCAGTCCCAAGAATTCCAGAGATTGACCACCTCTGTCTAAACAAAGAAGGTCATCCAATGTTTTATAGGTGCTCTGTTCTTTGCTTCAAGGATGTCTTTCAAATTTAAGGAGCAGGGGTTTTTAGAGACAAAGGAGCCTCAGTCAATAAGGGAGATGGATAAAAATCAGCATTCCCACAAGGCACAAATTTTTTCCACAGATGCAAAATCACTATTGAATACAACTACTTTCATAAAATATTGTACATTTGTTTCACATCCACAATTATTCCAAAAAGTATCTTTACCAAATATCTGTTTGCATGTTTTATTGCAAATAACTTAATAATTAACATTTTCTTGACAGCTGAATTGCTATGAAATGTAGAAGAGAAAAAAAGGTTGAAAAATTCAAAGAAGGAAAATTGATAGAAGAGTAATCTTATCATATAAACTATCTTTAGCAAGTAGAGGAGGGGATAATAAAAGTAAAAGTTTATTTGAGTAGAGCAGTTTGAAAGGGGAATATATTTAATGGATTTAAGATAAGAGATGTTCTCTAAGTACTGTACAGGGTTTCAAGGCTTGAAACTGAGCTTGTCACAATCTACATACCAAATAAACTGTTTCATGTATTCTTTATGATTGCTTCTTATCAAATCAGAAAGGGAACAGAAATACGTCTCACTGCCTCTTTGGGAGAACTAGCCTGGGCTCTTCAGATGAGACCTTTACAGCCCAGGTGAGAGCTTTAGCAGACTGCCCTATTTGGCCCTGAGTGAGATCCATCTTGCAGAATTATTTCTCATCAATAGTGAGAAATATTTGATGCCCCAAAAAGAGTGCATTTGAGATGTTCTTGTTGTTTGTAGACAAATATGTTTATTCCATCTTCTTCCTTGCATTCTGCATCATTCAATTTGGTGAAGCTCTTGTTTCAAAACAATATTAAAATATATTTAAATATTTATACTTGGAAAGAATGATATTTAGAAACACTTGTAGAAAAACAGGTTTAAAAAGTGTCTTTTGAGACAACTTAAAACTGTTTGCTTTTTAATGCATTTCACTACATCCTATAAGTGTAGGTGATATATCTCAAAGCTGCATGAAAATGTTGTAGCACAGGAATGAATGAATGAATGAATGAATGAATATATATAATCACAGCTCATTGTCGTTTTGGTGTAAAAACGATAGAAAACAGAAATCAAAAACCAGGAAAGAATGCAATATTCTCTCTTCCTAAGGTTAATATAAATATTTTATCTGATACATATGATAATTGATCCGTGCCTTTATTTAATTTCCCCACCTTATACAAAATATAAATATGCTGTTAAGATTTGCAAAATTCTTTTGAAAATACAGAAAAAGTCCAAGAAGCCAAAAAGGTCTTAAAACAGCAGGTGTTGCATTTGGTGGGTAAAAAATTAGTCTAGATTTAATTAAAAGCTCTTCAAGTGTGTCCTGTTTTGTGTCAGGCAGTTCACACAATGCTAAATGCTAGGCACAATTTCTTTTAAAAGCCTTTCAATAGCCAGAAAATGTCAGTGTTTCATATCAAGCAATAGAGGAATGATTCAATGTACCCAGTTGCAATATTTGCCAAGTTTTCTTTCAGACTGAATAGCAGTTGTATATAATAAGCAATTGAATAAGCAATTCAGTTATTATGAGAAACAAATAGTATACTGGAAGAATGCCACCAAGTGCCATTCTGATCCAGCAAGAATTGAGGATATTCAAAATATTCCATAGTTCATAGATTGTCTTGAATCTAGATTATACCAAACATTTCTCCTGTCTGGAAGTAACTTGCTTTTGCCCAATTGGGTAAATATATTTTGGGAACTAGTGGTTTATCATTTTTCTGACTCTATTGCAGTATCAGTTACATCAGAGGAAATGGATTACATTTGAAACACTTGTAATAGATGACCCCAGTCTTTAAAGTAACTATTCGTTTCAACAATCATCTTACCAAAGATATATTGATAACAAAGATAGCACCTGCTCCCTAAAGCTTATAGTTTGAAAGAGAGAGAACTGAACTGCAGAATGAGGAAAGAGGAATATTGGACAGTAGGCAGGGAAGAAGAGGAGCAAACCAATTGGGAATGAAGATTGAGGACAACCATAAAGGCTGCAGGGAAAACTTGAAAAAATATTTGAAAGAACAAAGAGATGTCATATCTGTTCAAAGCCAATTTCATACATGGGTGGAACAAGGTAAAAGTAAGGAGAATAATTTAATGGAATTTGAGACAGTTAAGCTTTTGACTATTGGAGGAAAATGCATTACTTTAGTTTTAAACAGCCATAAGATATTTTGTTCCCATTGAGGATGAAGCTGCTCAAAAGTTGTTTGGACCTCAGACAATCTCTTTAAATTATGGATTGTCAAAAAAAAAAGAAGAAGAACAAGCAAGTCCTTTGAGTTTATGTACTTCTCCAGTCAGCTGTCCAGAACAATGATATGCTTTCTCCTTCTCCTTCAGATTCTCCTCTTCCTCCTCCTTTACATTGCTTCACTTTTTGGATGAGTCCAGAGTTTCAGGAGGCTCTCACTTCTAAATTTCCTCCCTATGTAACATTAAAAAATTATCACTTACTAATTCATTCCATAAGTTATCTGTCTTAAGCTAGTTCTCCTGCAGAGCAGCCCAAGAACATTAAACTCTTATCTAGTTCCTCAGACAACACTATTAAGTGTATGATATAGCATTCAATGCCTGACTTAGCCTGGAAGCTCATGTAATTACCAATTCTGGATTAGGTTCAGGACTGGAGTTGTACCCCAGCATCATCCCTGACATTTCCAAAGGCCCTGAGGTCTATGTCCTTTTCTGTGTCCTATGACACAGAAAAGTCATCTTGGATGGAGAAATGTTTTGAGCATGTTGGCTTCTTCTAAGCTTTTGTAACAACCTGGATTGTTAATCCAAATAATAAGTTTCTCAGAAATGAATGTAGAATGTATAAGTTCTTAACATTTATTAAGAGGCATAAGAGTACTCTTCTCTAAAAGAAGAAACTTGTATATGAATAGGCAACTTAAGACAACAACATTTTGGTTTGTTTTCTTACACTTTTTCAATGTAAAGGGAAAGGCCTGTCTCTTTTCTAAAGGCATGGAAATCTGCCCCTGTTAATTGTTTTGGAAATGTGCAACCAGATCTCACATTCTCCTGTGTCTGTCAGCTGTTGTTTAGGCTGTTTTTAGACCCAGGTTTAACAATCTTCTAGAATAATGCTAAACCTGTGTCAAAAAGGAGCCCAACTATTAGGTGATATCATCTGACAATTAGGTTGCCTTTAAAGGGACATCTGAAAAATATTTGTATGAAACCAGGACACGTCTTAACAAATGGCTAATCTAGAGTTTTGACAGATGGCTAAACTTGTTCACCTGTCAAAACTTGTCTTCTTCCCAGCCCCATCTAACATTAAGAAGAATGATTGGCGGCTTGTATGTGTGCTTGCAATTAGCTGGTGGCATTTAGAGAGCCAATTTTTAGGAAAGGGTTACAGGATAGGAAACAGTGTTGAGGAGAGAACAGGGCTCCTCAACTCCTCTGCTTCTCCCCAAAGGGAATCTGGGTCCAAGGGGGGCTAAGAAGGGAAATGGAGATGGTTACAGAGATCTTGGCTACCAGGACTGAGTCTCTGGGGTCAGATCAACTCTATCGAGAGTCCTACAGAAGCTTCCTAGTGCCTTCTCCAAGCACCTTTTGGAGATCTTGGAGACACCATGGAGGACGGGGTGGTGCCAGAGGCCTGCAGAAGGGTGAATCTTGCTCTGGCCTTTAAAAGGGGGGAGAGGAGCTGGGAAACCCCTGACCAGGCAGCCTGACCCTGAGACCTGGCCAAACCAGAGCAAGTTCTGGAGCAGTTGGTGTCTGAGCCTTGAACAAGGAGCCTGCATGGGTATTGCTCCAACCTTCTTTTCAGTAGAGCAGAATACTAGTTTTTTGGGGGGCTGTGATGGGCACAGAATACCTTCACTTCTCATTTGGCAAATGCTCCCTTGCAGCTGGATTAAAGAAGTGACAACAGGCAAGAGAGGAAGAAGCTCATTTCAATTACAAGAAAGTAGATATGACTTTGATAACCCTGACAGCAACTGTTGGTCATTCATGGAACTGGCTTTCTTGAGAGGTCTCAAGAAAGGGTTGGGTCTCCTGGGTTGGCAGTGAGTAAGAGGCTGGGTGGTCATGGGCAGGAAGGCTGGGGGGGATTCCCAAAAAGGGCAGGGATTGATAATGGTTTAGAAGAAGAAGCGGTGGTTGAAAATGCATCATTCTGGCCTGCAAGGGATCAGAGAAGAGCACTGGGGAGACAAAGGCAGCACCAGGCACAACTCTTGGGTGCCATGGCCAATTGTGAATCCCACTTTACACAAGCAGGCCCCCCAAAACACAGAGTAAGAATTATGGCAATGTCTGTCCTGAAATGGGAGCTTTGTTGCAAAGTGTGCTTGCTGCTAGCCCAGAGATTCCTCCTGAAGTACCTTCTTGAACAGCAATTTTGTGTGAAGAGTTATTATTATTATGGTATGGAATATTTAAATTAATTCAAACTGTATATAGATAACTACATTTTGGGTTTAAAATGTTGGAACAATGGTCTCTGAAAACTGAAGGCATAAGAAAGCCTACCCAAAAACTGAGACAATCATGAGGAGCCAGGCTAGAAACCAGGTGACTGTGAATTCTTGTTCTGCCTTAGCCATGAAAGCTGGCTGAATAACCTTGGGTCAGTCACTTTCTCTCAGCCCATCCCATGTCACAGGATTGTTGTGGGGAAAATGGGAAGCAGGAAGGAGAATTAGATCTGTTTGCTGGCTTGAGTTGTTTATAAAAAAAGAATAAATGTGGGATATTGAATAAATAAAATCTTATTCACCAAATGTGCGCCTTGTTCTTAAAAATGAAACTATCAGGAGGAGGGGATTCAGATGGATGACTATTGCATTGTCCAGTCTTTCCTGTTGGTCTGTGATTGCAGAAGGATTAAGAACCTGCCCTAGCGAGCCCAGCATCCTGCTGAGAGAATCTAAGGCTATGGAAACTCATCGGCAGGATTCGCACTCCAGAACAGCCATCAGAGCCTCACTACCCTAGTGTTGACCCCCCCAAGTTCTTCCTGTCTGTTCAGGGGTACTGTGCTGGGCTGAGTGTGGGGTTCCCCTTGATCAGCCCCTCTCTTCACCCTGTGGGCCTTCTCTTCCTTGCCCAGCCAGCTGCTGGAGGGGTGAGGTTGTATGTGGTGGTGGATCTACACAGGATACTTCTGAGCTGGGAGTCTGCAGCTTTGCCCATATGGCTCTTCTTCTCCTTCAGAACCATTGATTCTCTCTATGAAGAACTAGTGCTCCAGGGCATCATTAAGAAGCCCCAGAAGGTGCAGCTGGCTGAGTACTCAGGTCAGTGGCCATCCCTCACCCTGGGCTATCCCTCCCTGTTCTGGTCAGGAGCCACCCATGACTGGAAATCTCACAGGAAGCCTGTGGCCCACAAACATGCCCTTCCTGACAAGCATTGGAAGGCTAGTCTCAAAGCAGAGGCTGTGGAACATGGGAAGTGCTGGCTGTGTCCTCACTTTGTTTCCTTGGTGTGTTTGGTGCAGTTTTGCATTAGCATTTGAAATGCAGTTACCACCTCAGTGCTTGGGTGGCCCATCAAAGCTTCACAGCTGCTACTTCTTGGTAGAACCTATGTGGCTTGAGGACTAGAGTGCCACACCGGCTGGAGGTTGTGTAACTGATTGATGCCTTGAGTGGAGATGCACTCCTATTTCTGGACTGGATTTCTTCAGAGGCTCAGTTCTGGCACTGAGGAGTGCTGGTGTCCATTGAGTGCACTTCCCATGGTAGTGAGCATTGCTTCACTTTAGTTGTCTTTATGCATTATACTGTAAGCTCCCAATCTCCCACCTTGCCTAGCAGAATGCTACAGGGCTGCTTCATTCATGAACATATGCTCAGGAGTTAAAGGAGGCTTCATCCTGATTTCTGGGCAATTTTCGGAGCCAGGACCTTTCCTGGGTCTAGTTTCAGGTCCCCAATCTCAGCCCTAACATATGCCTCTGAAAGCACAGCTGAGGCCTTGGCAACTGGGCTCAGGCAGCACCCTCATCCTGGGTTATCACACTGTCTCCTATGCTGAACCATCCAAGTTATGGCATATGCTCACTGGGCAGCACAGTCCCCTGCCCTAAGGTAGGCCCACCTCAGCTGTTCTGCGTTTGCTTGAAGTAAGGTTAGGACAGCCTCTCCCAGGCACCAGGTTGGCCCTAGCCAGTCACCCTCTGAACATGGTAGAGACGGCCATTTTTCTGGAGAGCCTCTGCAAGGAAGGGCAGAATTGCTGCTCTTGGTAATAAGGAGGGTCCTTTACCCAGTGCTTGACATTGTTAGTAAATGGTTTCTGCCATGGATTTTAATTCTTAAGTTATACCAGTCCATGACTGGACTCCCACAACATGTGAGCCCTTATCTCTAGACCATCCAGCCCCATTTGAAGCCAGTCTTCACAGTCTGGAACCTGTGAAGGTGGCATCAAGTCTGGGTCCTGGGGGGGGCTGCCCAGGCTCCTTTCCATTAGCTCTCAACCTGTTTTGCCTGCCACGGCTCCCAGAGACTGCTGGTGACAGGACTTTGACAAGCCCTCTCTAATTGGGTTCCCACCTGGAAACTGTGGGTGGCCTTCAGCTGGTCCTGAGTGCTCAGCATCTCCTTTCCTACCAGGGGACTTCTGCTACCTGGGAACCCTCTTACGCCAGCAGGAGAGAGAGCCCATTCCCTCCATGCTGGATGTTCGGCAGAACATTGCCCTCTATGCTATCCTGCCTCTGGGTAAGCCAGCGGCCTTTCCTCCAGCCTCATGTCGATCTGGGCTTTTTTGCCTCTGCCCCACCCTGATCTCCCTCTCTTCTCCTGCTTCATCAGGTTCTCAGACTGTGCATGAATTGGCCCCTCAGGTGAAGTCCATCCTCCTGGCTGGTCCAGGAGGCACTGGGAAGAAGATGCTGGTCCATGCAGTCTGCACTGAAACAGGGGCCAACCTTTTTGATCTTTCGCCAGACAATGTGGCTGACAAATATCCTGGCAAGAGCGGCCTCCAGATGCTGATCCACTTGGTATTCAAGGTATGGCCCTAGCAGTCAGTGTGGTAGGAAGAGTGTTCCAGGCTGCTTGCAAGGAAAAATTAGGGCCCATGGTGAGTGGCAGGAGAATAGCACCAGGATCCTCTGTCTGCCCCTCTCCAAGACAAAGAGGAGGCAGGGGAGGTGCTCCCCTCCTTTTCTCTCCTGGCCAGTTGCCAGTGTTTGAAGGGCATCTGCTGAGAGATCTGGCCAAGGAAGAACAGGAGTGGATGCTTGACAGTCCCAGTCTGACAAGACCCTGCCAGCTGCCTCCCCCCAGGTCTTTCGCTCTCTGGTCTTTTCCGTCACCTTGCCAATGCTCCAAATTCTTGGACAGGGAGGATCTGGAGGGAGGGGGTGGCAACAAGAGGCAGAGCCAAAGCCCATGACAGACAGCTCTTCTCTCCTGTCTTTGTGGTAAAGCTTTATCTCCTCTCTTCCTTGGGGACTTGGCATTCAAAGTGGCTTCCAAAAGACCAGACAGCCGCAGAGGGGTTACCAAGTAGGCCTATGGGCAGCCAGACTACTTCCCCAAGGACTCACTCAGTCGATGAATTTTGCCCAATTTCCCTGAGCAACTTGTCTAAGGGAGATGGCAGGCCTCTCTGGCACCACACAAAGTTAAGATTGGTGGTGGCAGCCACATGCCACATCCGACAGCTGATTGAAATTGCCTAGTAAGATGTGCAGTTTGAGTCATAAATGCTCAAGTTGAAGATCCCAGGAAGGCTGTGTGCTGAGCCAACTTTCCATGAGGAGAACTCTTCTGGGACAGGAGGGTATCCTCTGGATAAAGTCCATCCTTCTCGGATCACCCACAGGCTCTGCTTGCTTTGCCTTTCTATCCATCCCTCCTCAAGTGCAGGTAGCCCGCATTTTGCAGCCATCCGTCATCTGGGTAGGGAATGCAGAAAAGACATTTTACAAGAAGGTCCCCAAAGAGGAAAAGGAGGTAGGCAAGGCCAGTTCATATCCCCCTGCCAAATCTGGCATGATGGCAAAGGGGGTACGGGTGCTGACCAATCCTGGGAGCTTCTGGCCAGCCCTCAGCTGGGTCCTGATCTGGGGGTGGCTGTCTCTTCCCACAGCTGGAGCCCAAACGGCTGAAAAAGGATCTGCCCAAGGCCCTGAAACTGCTGAAGGCGGAGGACCGTGTGCTGCTGATGGGCACAAGCAATAAGCCCTACCTGGCTGATATCAAGGGCCTGTGCAAGACCTACGAAAGGATCCTACTGATCCCCCCACCAGATTATGCATCTCGCTATGGTGAGAGAGAGCAAAAGTTGCTGTTGCTACATGCAGAGTCTGGAAAGGGGGAGGAGAGAAGTTGAATGCTGCATGGAGTGAAGATGATCACTTGTGCTGCCTCCTCCTCCTCTTTCTCCTCCAGAAGCCTTCTCTGGGCCAGTCTGTTTTGGACACTAGCCCTTTCCATTTTTGGAGGAAATTGTTAAGAGCACAGTGGGAGCCAGTTATAGATAATTGTAGAAGAAGTAGATTATTTGCATCTTTTTAAAAGATTCAAACCCAGTCAGAGGACACAAATGGCATTGGAAGCTTGGTGGATGGCTACCTTGATCTAGATGAGGAATGCCCTCTTTTGGTCTTATTTCACCTCTCAGAAGCATTCAGTATCATCAATCATGGCATCTTTTTGGACCTCTTGTGCAGGTTGGGAGGTGGGTTGACTTTTATTTTCCAGAATAGATAGTCCCATTCAGAACAGGAGAGCTCAACCCATCATACACTCACCTGCTGGGTGCCGCAAAACCTGATTCATCCAGATGCCTGTTTTTTAAACTTTTGTTGCGATGCAATTACCCTGGATGAGTGAGAGTCTTCACAGACAAAACCTGATTCTGTTTGACTGCTTAGAGATGTCATGTAATAGTTCAGGGTAAAGCACCACCAATGTGCTGATAAAACACAGTTGAGCAGGGATACAGAGAAATCTTGACCTGATCTCTGGAAGCTGCTCGGCCTGGACAAGCCAAACAGGCTGAAGTTAGTTGAATGCAAATAAGATAGAACAGCTGTTGCCCCTGAGCTCTGGCTGTAATTCTAGACTGGGTGACATCCCTCTGAAAGATATGTCTGTCACTTGGTCTTCTTGGAACTGTGGTTAGATAAGCAGGGACTTGATCAGAATTAGCTGAGGCCCTACCTGGTGCAGGGAGCTCTGTCAACAATGACCCATGTACTTAGCTCCACATGTCTGAACTGCTACTGTATTCCCTTCATGGAACTTGTAGAGGAACACAAAGATAACCCTGAAGATGGTCTGTATCAGCCATTAGAAGAACATGAACTTATTCCAGGAAGACAGAAGAAGGTGAGGAAGAAATTCAAGATTCCTCTGCCTTGCTTTGCCCTGGTACAGAAGGAAGAAGGGAGAAACTCTGTCAGGCTTTCAGTTTTCTGTTATTGCACTCAGTAATTCATGCAGGGTCTGTTTTGTGGCCTTGGAATGCTAACAGGACTGCAGTTGGTACAAAATCATCTCTTCTAGTGCAACTCCCAACAGTCCCCCATTATTGAGGACAAGGGGCAGGAGCTTGTGACCAGAATGGCA
>JANHZU010000018.1:11972-33292 GCA_032468055.1 Acrochordus granulatus
GAGAAATGGAGGTATGCACTGGAGAGAAGGGGAATGAAAGTCAGTAGGAGCAAGACAGAGTACATGTGCATAAACGAAGTAGAGGATAGTAGAAGGATGCAATTGCAAGGGATAGAGGTGGTAAAGGTGGATGACTTTAAATACCTGAGGTCAACTATCTAAAGTAACGGGAAATGTGACAAAGAAGTGAAGAGAATGCAGGCAGGATGGAGAAGAGTGTCAGGAGTGGTGTGTGACAGAAAGGTATCCTCAAGAGTGAAACGGAAGATCTATAAGATGGTGGTGAGACCAGCAATACTGTACAACCTGGAGACAGTGGCCCTGGCCAAAAGACAAGAGGCGGAGCTAGAGGTGGCAGAGTTGAAGATGCTGCGATTTTCGTTGGGTGTGACAAAATTGGACAAGATTAGGAATGAATATATCAGAGGGACAGCACAGGTAGGAAGGTTTGGTGATAAAGTGAGAGAAGCAAGACTCAGATGGTTTGGGCATGTGTGGCGGAAGGATGAAGGTATACTGGGAAGTGGTTGTTGAGGATGGAGCTACCAGGCAGAAGGAGAAGAGGAAGGCCTAGGAGGAGGTACACGGATGCTGCGAGAGAGGATATGCAAGCTGGTGTGACTGAGGAGGAATGGAAATGGAAGATTCGCTGTGGAGACCCCTGACAGGAACAGCCAAAAGCAGCAGCAGCAGATTATTAAACTTAAGCAGTTGTTGATGACAATGCTGCCTCTTCTTCAAAACCCATCTCAGACATCTGCAAAACATTTTCCTCTAGTACTTTTTTTTACTCTTTTTATATATATTTTATGGTTTTAAGTTGTGTCAGCCACCCAGAATTATTTAAGATGGATGGCCGTATAAATCTGCAGTGAATGAACAAATGAGAGAGAAAGTATCCATGGGATAAGTTGACAGTGAACTTGTGTTAAGTATTCACAGTATAATAAACCATAAGAATCAGAATTTTTACCTGGAGCTCCCAGAAAATGCTCCTTGTATGCCTATGATAATAATCTCTTGCTGGAATGTATTCTGTTCCTGTGATGTTAGCTTTCAAATAATTCTCCACATGCTTAAAAAACCATGGTTTGTAGTATTTTCCAATTCTATTGACCTTAATGTAAAGAACAAAAACATAATTCTGCTGGATAATTTAAGCCTTACAAAGTTATTGTACAATGGAAGACATGTTTCAAAAATGAGGCAGCTTTCTACTATTCACATAAAGCACCAAAAACCCAATGCATTCTATTTGCCAATTCATTTAATACATGATTGTGTGGGATTAATACTGGCAGTGGACTGTTTCCATAAATAATTATTATGCAGGATCACAATATATTTGAACTTAAATATACCCCACCCAAAATAATGCAGACACCAACTGATGAAAAGACCTGCTGGGCTAAAACCCTTCCATTCATTAAAAGCCCCTTGGGCAAAGCATGTTCTTCCCTGCCATATTGCAGTTCAACTGCCTTTAACAGGTAATGCAAGTTTAACCGGCGGAAAGCTGAGAATGTTTTAATTCCAACTTGATTTCTGATAGGCACTTCTATTGTTCCCCGTCAGCATAAATGTTGACTTGCTGGAGAAGTAGAGAAATCTACTTTTTCTACATCCCATGTCTAAAGGACTCTTGGAATTCTACATGGGACAGTAGAAAATATAAATCCTTTAGGGAAGTATTTCCCAAAGTTGTCAACTTTAAGATATGTGGACTTCAACCTCCAGAATTCCTCAGCTAGACATCCTAGCTTGGGAATTCTAGGAACTGAAGTTCACATCATAAAGCTGCCAACTTTGAGAAACACTGCCTTAAGAGGAGACCCAATCTTTACAATAATATACATTGACAGTATAAACGGACTCTAGTTTTAAAAGAACTTGCTTTTCAACAGATGAAAGCCAATTTTGTCCTTTTCTCTCCTGACCTCTTATGTTTAAGAAGGACAATAAAGTTACCTTTTCTTTCTCAGCTTCATTGGTCAAAACTCCAGTCATTATGACAGCCTCTTCCAAAGAATACACTATACCCTCTATAAAATGATTCTCTTTTTTTTCTGACTGTTCAGCAAATCTCTGGCAGATGGTTTTCAATCCTCTTACGGGTTCATAATGTAATTTCACATATTTCTTAAATGGGATAATTTTTATTTCTGCTGCAACCAGAAAGCCTAATGTGCCACAAGACCAAGGCACTGCATAAAACAGATCCGAGTTCTCCTCCTGCAAAAAAGCACATCATGTTAAGTGATTACTCAATATAGAACTGGCATAACATCTTAAATCACAGCAAGAGAATCTATTTTCTTACCGAAGTACACCTCACATGGCTGCCATCAGCAAGAACAAGCTCACAGGCCACACAAATATGCTGAAATAGGCCATAGATATGAGAAGAAGATTCAATGCCAGTCCCCATGAGCAAGCCTCCTATGCAAGAGACCACAAACAAGAATGAGCTGAATTACATGATTTACTTTATAGAGCAGTACTTCAGAGCAACAGATTCTACAGCAAGCAAAACCAAGAAAATCATACAGGCACGGAACTTAACATTCTCATATGTGAAGTTTTGTCCGAGTATTTAAAAGAAACAGTAGACATGATTTCCAAGTTCCAAAGCCTCTCACCTACTGTAAGATCATCAAGTTCTGGTACCACTGGAATAGTCCAGCCCATGCGATTAAGATGTGCTGTTAATTGTCCCATTGAAACCAAAGGTTCCACGCAAACAACCTACAACAGAACATGTCTTACAGCTTAGGTAACATCCATCAGTCCACATATCAGTTCCTTCACTTGCACAACAATCTACACATTAATAGGATCTGAACTGGCAGTGATTGATCAGGATTAGGATCTTGACATCTTGATGAGAGACATCTTGATGAAAAATGTCAACCCAGTGTGTATCTGTTGTAAAAATAAGGCAAATGCCATACTTGGAATCATTAGGAAGGGATATGAAAATAAAACTGTTGACTGTAATAATGCCCTTATGCAAATTATGATGATACTACATTTAGAGGGTCATGCATAGTTTGGTCACTGTATCTTAAGAAGGATTATGAGAAAGCTAGAAAAGAGAGATCATCAGGCATCCCAAAGCTGGAAGTAATTAGGATGCTGAAAAAACATCCTGGAAGAAAGTGGTGACAATCCCCCCCCAAAAAAACCCCAAACATAGACTATATGATGAACTCAACTCAAAATCTGGAAGAACTCAAATGTACCTGTCTCTCAGTGTCAACATCTAAAATATCCATCAAGTTGATTGTGATGTTTTTCAAAGTCTTCTTGTATTTCCCAATACGAAGAGACATTGTAAGCCAGCCAGGACGGCCTGTGCACATATATGTTTTTTGGCCTTCTGTTTTCCATTCTCGAACCTGAGAAAATAAAATGGAATCACTTCCTTGTATACGATCAGCCTGAATCTAAGGCCGAGTAGCTACTAGCCTTGGGCATCAAAGCTTAGGGAGTGTCAAAACTATCCTTCCTTCCAAATTACTCCAAATCAAATGCTGCATCGACGGCAGGTGGCACCATCAGTTAATATGGTCTAGGGGCACCATATATCTTTAAGCCAACACTGTTCTCGTGTACTGTATATATTAAGAAAGTTTTGTTAGCAAATAGCTTGCAAACTGAGCAGCTTAGTTCTGACTGTATCCTTACAGTGCATAAAGTTTTCAGGAGAAACCTAAGTGAATGTCAACTGGACATGCATAGGACTGCATTAATCAGATCAAAAGCTAAGGGAGCCCAAAGCACTAGACTCATATTTTAATACTGAAGTATAATTAATGTAAATTTGTTCCACATTAACTTTCAACATTGTTGAATTAAAATGTATTTTAAATAACAGTGACACCTCAAAAGAACCAAGAAATAATAAACTGAATAAACCGTTATTAGAAACAGCAGCAAATTTGGATGGATGGGCTTCACTCAAGACTGAGAATCTGGGGAAAAGAAGAACTGAAAATCACGGATAATTTGTACTACATGAAATATTAATGTAAATATTCTTAAGCTTAAATTAAGATATCATAAGGCACAATTTCCTTCTTTGGTTAATGAGCTATCAACAGGCTCTCTGATAAGTGCCTAACACCAAGTTATTGAGAATAATAGGATGGGTTTGCAAGAATTCCAGGACCCAACCTATTTCTCATTGAAAACTAATTTATCACCATGTATCTTGTGGCGGAGATTATATGCTTTTTTCTAACAGGATTAATGATTGAGCAAGGAGATGATTCTTTTCACTGACAGTGGAGAAGTGCACAGCTGTTTATATCACGGGTCTCCTGCATCTTTAACATTCTGGGAGCCATCCAGAGGTATCCATGGGAGGGAGGAGGGGCAGAACTTCAATTGTATTTATTGTCTTGGTCACTAACTTGACTTTTTTTTTTTACTTCCTAGCAACTATCATTTCTATCATTGCTCTTTAGGTATTAACCTATTTTTAATCCTTGTAAATTGGAGTGTGTTATAATTTAACTACCTTGGAAAGTATAGAATCTACTTCTCAGGAACAACAAAGAAAGATCATCAACAGATCATCAGATCTCAAAAGATCCGCACCAGCCCATCTTCAGACACTACACTGGTTCCCCAAATCTGTTTCCTAGCAAAATAGGGCAGTAAGATAGTGCGGTACCATGGACATTCAGTGGTGATTTGTGGCCCATTGCCAGAATGCTGTATGTCCCCCCCTCACCAGGTCCTCTGGCATATTGTTGCCAACCATCTGGATATCAGCATATTTTATCCATTCAGTCGTGTCCAACTTTTGGCAACTTTATAGGCAAGTGCTCTCTCCATGCTATCCTATCAAGCACAGCTTCTTTCAGTTGTTGGATGTTCACCTTTGTATCACTGTAGATGGCATCAAGCCAGCATGTTCTTTGCCTGCCCCTTCTTCTTGTTCCACTTGCTATTCCTAGCATCACTGACTTCTCCAATGAATTTGCATGCATGACATGGCCAAAGTAAGTCAGATGTAGTTTTGCAATTTTGGCTTCGAATGATGTGTCTGGTTTTATAAGATTTAACACCTCTCTGTGGTTACTCTAGCTGTCCATGGTATACAAAATAATTTTCGCCAGCACCACAGTTCAAAGGCGTCAATTCTTCTTTGGTCAGTCTTACTTCATGTCCACCTCTCATACCCATACATCATTATAGGGAAGACTACTGTTCTAACTATCCTGCTTTTTGTATTTATATCAATATCTCTGCTTTTCCAGATCTTATTCAAGTTAACAATTGCAGTATGGCCTAAGGTTATTCTTCATTTGATTTCAGGTGTAGAAGTGCCATTGTGAACAATTTTTGACCCAAGAAAGATAAATTCTCAAACTAATTCAATTTCCTCCTTGTTGATTTTAAACATTTCATGTCCATTTGCTGCTGTTGACATGATCTTTGTTCTTGCTGATGTTAAGATTCAACCCTACTTTTTCACTTTTGTCCTTGATTTTCCAGATCACTTTTTCAAAGTCTTATTTTCAGCCAATAGTGTTATATCATCTGCATGCCTCAAATTATTTATGGTTCTTCCCCCAATCTTCACTCCAAATTCAGAAAGTTCCAGATTTAATTTCTGCATGATCACTTCAGCACACAGATTGAACAAAAATGGTGATAAAATACATTCCCTAATTCCCTTACTGATCCTGAACCAATCTGTGTCACCATAGAGTATTCTCACTGTTGTCTCCTGTTCAGTGTACAGTGATCTGATAAGTCTGATCAGGAAGATTGGGACTCCAAGATTATACAAAGCTGCCCATAACTTACTATGTTCTCCACAGTCAAAAGCTTTTCTGTAATCAATAAAACACATATATAGATCCTTTTGATATTTACGAGCCTTTTCTATAATCCATCTAATATTGGCAATGTGATCTCAAGTGCCACACCCCTTTCTAAATCCAGCTTGTATGTCAGGTTAATTCCTGATGACATTCTGTAGCCTCTGCTGTATGATCTTTAACAGAATCTTGCTTGCATGAGAAATCAATACAATTGTGCAATAGTTTGAGCAGCCTCTGGCATCACCTTTACTAATGGAATAAAAAAAGATCTTTTCTAGTCCTGAGGCCATTTACATGTAGACCATATCTTTTGACACAGGACAGTGATGAAGTTAACTGGCACTGGTCTTTGTAATTCCGCAGGTGTTCTATCAATACTGGGGCTTTCCTATTCAGCAATTTCTCCGTGGTCTATTCTACTTCTTCCTTCAAGATGTGTGGTTAATCTCATTAATTGGATTGTCATCATTGTTCTCTTGATGGCAATTCAAACTGCTATAGAGTCTTTCCGTATATTTCCACCTGTTCCTGATCATCTGCTGGTCACTTAGTACATTCTCACTTTGGTCCTTAACTGTTCCTTGCCATGCAAAAAAAGCTGGACTGTGTCAAATGCACTTCAGCAAATATGACCTTAATATGTCCTTTTCTGTTAGCTTCTTCCAGATGTTGACATTGCTGTTCTCCCTGCCTATTTTTATCTTTTCTGGCTTCATGTTGGAAAACTGCATTCAGCTTTTTAACTTCATCCTTATTACCTTTGGCTGTGAGATGTTGTTTACGTTGAATTTTTGGGAAATAGTACCTTTTTTTCACTTTACAGTTTGAGCTTCAGTTTAGCTGATGGTATGAACTATCAGCTCCAGGAAATATCCTAACAAATGCAACTGAACCTTTTCAACATTGTTGGCATAAAATAAAGTCTATCTGCTTCTGATGTTGACCATTTGGTGCTATGTTCATAAAAGTTGCTTGTGTTGAACAAACCAGGTGTTCATTATGTGGAGATGATTTTCCTGACAAAATTGCACTAGGTGATCGCCAGCTTCATTCTGTTTGTCTAGCCCAAACTTGCTTACTATTCTTGCAACTTCCCCTTGCCTATTTCTACACTGAAATTGCCCATAATACACAAAAGATCCCTTTTTTTGGTATTTGCTTGAGAACACGTTAAGCTCACTGTAAAAATGTTCAATTTCATCATCATGAGAGTCTGGTGTGTAGATTGTATTATAGTGATACTGAGTGGCTTGCCTTGAATTTGGACAGATATTATGCGACTGTTGTATGCTCTGTGATTCTCAACACATTTAGCCACTTGTCTGCTTACACAGAATGCAACTCCTTTTTGTCTGATGTTATCGTTTCCAGAAAAATAAACCATAAATTCGTCTGATCTGAACTGACCAGATTTGCCTGTTCAGTGTAACTCAGTGATGCCAAGGATGTCTATGTTTGCTCTGATCATTCCTTTTTTTACAGTTTAGTTTTCTCAAGAGGCATGCCTCTAACATTCTACATTAGATCAGCACATTATCCAAGAAGAATTAGCAGAGTGGGTTGTTAAGAATCCTTAGTCCTCACCATGCCACATTTAAAGGGTCCAAGGACACAAATCCAAGGAAGAGAGATAATTGTCATTTATGTATGAACTTTTTTTTATCACAATTGCTTTTTCTTGTTTAGAGATATGATGCTCGAACCTCACTGGCCCAGTAGACAAAAGCTCTCTTATTATGAAAATCTGCCACAAAGCACTGTTAATTCTTCTCCACGGCAAGACAATATAATTGCAATGACCAATAGTTCTTAGAGGGATCCCTTATTCCTCTGGGGGGAGGGGAGAGATAATTATTATATATGTAGTTTTGTTTTAAAAAATTAACATGATTGCAATATATTATTTTCAAAGTAATTTATATTATATTATATATATTACATATAATTTTAATAATCAAAAGAATTTCTATTTTGTTTTGTTTCACTATTAAAAACAATAAAATATATAATTACAGTAGCGCAAACCATTCTCCATCTGCATAAGTAAACTTCAAATGTGTCAGCTGTAAACATCCCAAGACAAAACAAAACATCCTCCTTTGTTAAACATGTTTTTTTTCCTAACAGAAAAGATTATCAGAGAAGGAATATAGGAATACCTTGAAACTCATTAGCATCACAGAATAAATGCCATCTTCATATTCTAGATCTTAACTCTTTTTTCCCCCGAAACCCAAATAGTTCTTTCTGTTCATCGTTATTTGTTTTTGGATGTCGTGAACTCACAAGCCAGGCTTCTGGGAGCACTGTGTGGAACTGGTAAAAGACATTTAAAAGGACAGAAAGGAGCATCTGACAAACCAGCAATAATGAATTGTCATGTATTCCATGCTTTTGTAATGAACCCACAGCAGGAGCAGTGAGAGCCCCACCTTCAGTCTCCATAAGTCCTCAACTTCTGCTGCTCTAACGCTGGCTTCAAGATCGTCCTGTGCTTTGTATACCTGGATCTCTGCCGCCCCTCCACCTGGTCGATCTCTTCATGCCTTGCCTTGCAGCAGAGAGCTGCGCCTCTTAATACAAATCTAAAAAGTCCTGATGTCTCTGCCCTCACTTTCTCTAGCATACTCCAAAACTACAATATAGTAATAAGGATGTTCCCATAACCCTCACCCCTGTCAAAATGCCAGCAGGGCAGCTGTCTCCCTGCCCTCTCATTCTTACTGGGCTGGGAAGCACTCTCAATAAGGCGAAGGGTGGTGTCCAGCCCACAGGAAAGTGCATTTGGATCAGACATGGCACCTGGTTTGGACTGAATGATGGAGTGAAGACCAGAAAAAGGTATGAGGGTGAGTAAAATGATAACTGGCCACATGGTTAGCTTGAGCCTTTCTGAAAAGTATCAAAGAAGGACGGGGGGATTTCTCAATCCATCTCTCTTGACAGCCTTTCTGTCTCAATCTATTATGGCACCATGTGGAGAGGAAGCACAAACTTTGGATTCCAAGCTTTGTCGTTGATGATGCCCCTCCTTGACAATAACTGTTGGGGGGCACTTTGTGCTCTAAAAAGTACAAAGTTTCAGGTTCTTTTCATGGATTTGTTTTCATCATTCCTAAAAATTGCTTGATCACTGTATTTTCTTTGATGATTAATTATGATCACTCCCTTCACCCTGAAATAAACAACAAAACTGTATCCTAGAAGCCAAGTTTCAACACACCTGAAAATCCAGTTGGTATGCCTGGATAAGATATAGTAGTTGCCCTGAAACGCAATATTGAACTTGCCCACGTTCTTTCACTCTGGTTTGATTGTTGATGTTTTTTGTGATGTGCCTTGAAGAAACCAACTTCTTTCTGTTTCTGTTTGCAAGATCCACTTGAATGTATACTCATGTGGCATATAAGTATGAATATATAAAGAAATGTGTTATTACTGTCTTTCCTTCCCTGAAAAAAATCTGGAGAGAGGCAGAAGATTTTTCTTAAAATATCTTCTGCCCCACATTTCATGTGTTTTCAGTAAATACATATTCCTAACACATCTTCTAACCTACAAGTTGCAACATATAGTAAGTAAATTGACTGTTCTAAGGGGTTGTTTTAAAAGAACAGCCTCTGAAACTGTTACAGTTGAAGCTGTTTTAAATTCAGTGGATGACTTTTGGCAAAATTTGTGAGAAATCAATCCAGAGATCCTCCACTTCCAACCTTCACTAATCTTCCAAAGATGCTTCCAATCAGATTCAAAATCCAATATCCCTTCCATATCTTGCCATTCTTTCTCTTTGTAACTTTGCTCTCTGCTAACACGCTGATTATGACTAAAAGCTCATTTGGACAACAGTGCTGTATTTCACCTTTCTACATATAACAATCTGATACATTGTGCTAAATTACACTCCCTGTGGTGGATATGGAAATAGCTTAGCCATGTGATGCCACATTTCCAAGAGGATTTCCCATCTCAAAATCTTTCAGCAATTGCATAGATGGAGATCCATAAACCTTTGTTAGATTAACTTTATTCAACAACTGATAGAAATCCCAGGCACCCAGTTAGACTGCAACTGGAAGTTGTAGATTGTGACATCTAGTGGACATCAAAATTGTTTAAAATTGTTTCCATCCTAGGACAATGTTCTGAGAATTCCAACAGTAGTATTTAAGATAGAATTAACTTTCTATAAGTTGCCAAGAACCAATTCCAAACTGGTTCTGGGGAAAGTACATAATTAAGAAAATTCTTTGAATTCTTTCTCAGCCAATTATATAATTGCTTTTAATTGTCTTTAATATATAAGCCATTTTTTTCCAATTTCCTATCTTTCAGCCTTCTATTTATTGCATTTATGTCTGTCTTGAACCTTTAAATATGATGTTGAGATGAGCAGTCTGCTAGTTTTCTTTGCTCATTCATTTCTGCATAATATTATGATTTGGTTTCAGTTTACCAACCACAGAAAAAGCACTACAGTGGAGCCTCACAAGACGAGACAAATCTGTTCTGGAAGAACACTCTTAGCGCAAAATGCTTTTAAAGTGAAACAAGGTTTCCCACTGAAAACAATAGAAAGAATAGAAATGGATTGGATGATCCGTTCCATGCCCCCAAAAATCATTTTCAACGGAATTTGATGTAGAAATGATTGTTCCTAACCTCTGAAACAAGTAACCATGATTAACACACGATATAAAGCAGAAATAGAGCAAACTAGCCAGCACTTACAGATCTGCTTCGAGGCAGATTCTGGCCTTGCTGCTGCTTGCTGGCTTGGAGGATCCACTGCCGTCACTTTAAAAGGGCCTTTTCCCTCAGTTTTTCCAGGCGTCTTGGGCTGTTTGCAAGTGCTTTTGCCTCAGAGAAGTGACAAGGGGGAATTTCTGCTTTATTTTGGGCAAGGACAATTTCTGCTTTATTTTGTGTGTGTGTGTGTGTGGACGCTTTGAGAATATCCCGGAGACGAGGGGGAGGGGACTTCCTGGAAATTGAATCTGGAGTCTTAAGTCTCGGGAGTTCCATCTCCTGAATGCCTTCACTTTATTTACGCTGTTTATGCAGTGAGAGAGAAGAGCTCCGTTGTGAGATTTCCCACGTGCTCATTGCGATCAGGAACATCGACCTGCTGCCATGTGGCAGTATAGGCAGAACGCACGCATGTGCGCTGCCGCCCGTATGGGAATGGAGTAAACTGCATGTGGCAGTTGGCAGAACACGTGCTTGCTACGTCGGCAGAACTCTCGCGTGGGGTTTCCGCCTGTGCAACAATGGAGTAAATCATGCAGTAGTTGGCAGAACGTGCATACTTGCTGCATTGGCAGAACTCTTATGCAGAGTTGCTGCCTGAACAAGAAATACAGAGTGTGCTGCCTGATGACACGCAAGTTATATCACAGTTTTCTTGTTGTGTGAGTCACGGCTCATCTAGCTGAATAAATTTAATTTTTTTGCTCGTCCTGTGAGTTTCATGTCTTGTGAGTTACCACTGTATATGTAATATGGTGAACACCAAGAACACACAGATAATTTGTTTCATGGCATGACATCATGTCAGAGGGCAGCATTTAGCTTTCCATAAAATGTACCAATGTCAGGACATGACCTGAAAGACAACTCTGAAGTAATTATATCAACACTTATCTGCTCTTACCTGCAAGCATGCCATAAGTGTATAATTATGCAACCTGCATGTATATAAATCTCAATGAGAAATTTATGAAGAATTTAAACTTTAAATGAGCCAGTGAATAGGCTTGAAGTTGTAAACATTTTCCTGCTTTACAGCCTGCAAGTAACACCAGAATGGCCGAATTCACCTTTTGCCTACAGAAAATTCTAGATCCAATCTTCAGCACCTCTGCTTTTAAAAAAGAGCCAATAATAAATACCCTGAGAGACTGCTGGTGAAGATCCCAAAGGGCTGCTTTTGTTCAGAAGAGGTGCCACGCTGTAAATTAATTCTAATTCAATCTTCCAGTACCAGACTAGTTTTGAAAGAAAAAGCAGTTTGTTGCTATACAGAGAACAACGCCTGGCACGAATAATTAGGGGAACAATGCCTAGGTCACTTCCACACCCGCTCGCTTGTTTCCACATTTAGCCCAGGAGCCACAGGAGATGCGCGGCTCCACGCAGGTCAATGTGCAGCACAACCACACGAGGGATGCCTAGGAGCGTCTGTGGCGGGATCTCAAGAGACGAAGCAGGCCGCGCCCGCACCAGCCCCGACCTCTCCTTCGTGCCAGTCCACAGCGGAGCCCCCATCTCTTCCTTGCCGGCTACATTTTCTCCTCAAAAAGTTACTAGCCGGGGTAGAGCGGGTGGCGTGATGCGCCAGGCTGGCCGGCGTCAAGACCGCGAAAACGGCGCAGGTAACACGGCGCAGACGAGCGGCTGCGCCAACCGTCACTCGCCTCTCCGCGCACGCTCCGCTTCGCACCGCCGGGCGCTGCAACCGCTCGGCCGCTAGCGCAGACCCGCGAGGAGCATTCGGCGCGCCCGGCTTTGCTCCTGTTTCAACAAGCTTCTCGGAGGCGCCGAAGTAAAATCAAAATAAAGGAAAACCGCCGGAACAACCGCCGCCGCCGTCCCTCAGACGCGAGGGGGACTCGAGCCGCTCGCACCGCTGTCGCTCTCGGATCGAGAAGGGGCGCACTGGCACCCCGGGCCCTCGGCGTCCGGACCCGCGCAACTTTTTCCCTCGCCGGTGCGCAGCCCTCACCTGTTTCTGGATGCTCCGAACGCGCGAGTCGTGCTGCCGAGGGGCGCAGTGCAGCCTCTGCACGGCCCACGCCCGCAGCTGGTAATAGACGTCGAAAAGGACCGAAAGGGGCAGCAGGAAGAGGCACACGAAGATCCAGCGGTGGTGAATTAGCACGTACTCCAGGCCCCTGCAGCGCGCCCATAGCAGGAACAGCAGGAGTCCGAGCCCCAGGGACAGCAGGGGCCCCATTTCCCGCCTCCCTCAAGCCGGGCTGCGAGATCACCCCCGCCGCCCCGTCCCCCGCTTTCGACCACCCGGTCGGGAAGCGCTCCGGCTTCTCCCACTGGGCTCCCCCGTCCCGCTCGGGCTACCAGCGCACAGCCCGGAACCCCGTCACCTGCCGCGCTCACGGAACCCCGAAAGCGCGAACGCGGGCGAGGCGGCGCCCCCCCGTTCCCTTCTTCAAACCGCCGAAACCGCCCGATCGCGCCCACCGGCACGCGCCGTCACCGCCCCGCCCCCCCTCCGCGCATCTCTTTTGATTGGCCGAGCGGTGAGGAGAGGGATACTATCCAACCGATAGGAGAGCGCCGTTTGGATCGGATCAGGCGCCGAGCGGTGGGATTGGCTGAGGCAGGCAGGGCCGGGAGAAGGGGCGAGGGGGAAGCCGAACTGGAGATCGCGGGTTCGGAGCGGCGCGCGCGCTAGGTACCGCGCGGGGCGGCCTCTTCGTCGCCCGCGTCCTCGGAGCGGGTTTGCAGAACATATGGAAGGCGGCCTCGCGAGAGACCCGCGTGGTGGGGCGAGGCCTCCAAGCGCGGGGAAGTGTCCCCGGGTCCTGCTTCACGTATCGGTTCCAGAAGACTGGCGCGAGCGCGTGTCTGGGAGGAGGCGGGCGAGGGGCTTCTCGGCACGATCGGATCCGACTTGGCCCCAGCTCGGAACAGAAACTTGCTTTTCCCGCTCGGCTGGAAGCGCGGGGTCCGGATCGGAGCCTCTGCTCCGGGCAAGGGGAGGGAAGTGAATTGGCCTTTTGTTATACACAATTGGCTGCCCCCGAGTAGCCAGGTTGCCGATAGTCTGGTTTTTCTTGGGAAATAAAAATACGGGCTTCGTTAACATCTTGCGCGGGCAATTTTGCTGCCCTAGAAGTCATATCCTACCCGTCACGTCTTGTATGGCTGTAACTATGTTTTTTTATAAATGCTTTCAGCAACATAAGAAATCCGAATCGTCTGCAGTCCATTTGCATGAACGTTCCTTTGATGACTTCCAAATTCTTGATGAAGAAATGAACTGGTTTTTGAGACGAATCAAAGAATCTGTATAAAAACATTAAATCCTTCCATTAATTGGGGGAGGGGAGGCCATCTTTCAGTTGCCTACTGTTTACAGTGTAGCTTTAAACTGTTTGCAGAAAAACAAGCAGATTCTGAAGTGTTGTGTTGACCCCGAAGGCAATCTTTTTCTAAATCTATTGCTCGCCTCTCACTCTATTTAGTTTGTTATGTGAGAACCTGTATATCCTGTTTCCTGCCCCTTTTTGAGAAACTTATATGTATATTTTTTTATTACTACCCCTTTTTTTCACATGAATTGATAAAGCCGCCTGGATAGGAGTCAAAATGTTTTCCGGTTATATCTAATAATGAAAGTCTAATTGCTTTTTTAAAGACATTTGCATTTTTTGCAATTTTGACTACACCCTGTAAATATAGTTCTTGACCTGCCCTGTGTAGTTAATTATAGCCAGTCTCTTCACCATGAAAATGAGTTTAGGAAATGCACTGTGCCATCAACCATTTCTATAAACTTGAAAATGCAGTTGGCACGCTTGTATACAAGAGCAGCCAGGCTTTGGCACAAGCACCGTGGGGGTCCGTTTCAAGCCACGTGTTGATTTGTGGCACATTGCCTGGAATGCACTATGCCTCTTCTCTGTCCCCTGGCAGGATGTCATGGCACGAGGCAAACCATCTGCAGGTTCTGGGTATTTGCCATATTACATGCAGGGCTGAACAAGTCAGGAGTTTGCAGGGTTTGGACATAGCAAATTCATTAGTAAGCAAACTAAAACCAAATTGAGCAGTGTGTTAGGGCAGCAAGAGTTGGCAGAACCCTTAGACTACACCACAAGGGTTTGAGCAGGATACACTAATATGGCAGGACTAACTTTAAAGGCACATGCTGACTTTTGGCACATTGCCTGGAATGCTGTATGTTTAAAGTGTGGTCCAAGCATTCTTGGAGTTTCCCAAGAAATCAAAATTATTTGCCAGATAATTGAAGTTGTTTGTAAAAATGTAACACAATGTCACTCTTTCAGTATCTTTATGTGTTAAAAATTAGTTGTATTTCCATGAAAAATATTTATATTAATGAAAAGGATTCCCCCATCAGCTGTGGCTGACGCTTCTCTGTTTCCTAGCCAAAGAGCCAGTGTATCTGAAGACACTTCCATGGTCATGTGGCTGGCATGACTATACGCCAAGGCCACTCTTACCTTCCCACCAAGGTAGTACCTGTTTATCTAATTGCATTTTTACATGCTTTTGAACTGTTAGGTTGGCAGGAACTAGGCAGATAACAGAAGCTCACCCTGTTACATGGGGACTCTTGGGTTTTGAACTTGAGCCGCCTACCTTCTGGCCAACAAGCCCAGCATCTTTACTGCTCGCACCACTGCCCACCTATATTTATATTTATACCTTATGGGTTTAATATTCTTATTTTACATGATTCAATAAATATTCTATGAAGGCTTCCATCTTAATTTTTAATATGTGAGATAATGATATATATAACCCATGCAAATAAAAATTCTTGGGATCCTCCATAATTTTTGAAAGTGGAAGCTGTCCCAAGAGCAAAAGTTTTAAGAAACTTTGCTATCTATTGTGCTCCAGCATGATGTCATGGCATGAAATTTGTTTGCATACAGTGCTTTTCTGTAATGGGCAAACTAAAACCAAATCACAATGTATTAGGCAGTTTGAATAAGCAAAGAAACTTAGCTGACTCCTTCAAATACTATGAGATCAAATTTAAAAGGTTAAAGCAA
This sequence comes from Acrochordus granulatus, assembly GCA_032468055.1. Taxonomy (NCBI): domain Eukaryota; kingdom Metazoa; phylum Chordata; class Lepidosauria; order Squamata; family Acrochordidae; genus Acrochordus; species Acrochordus granulatus. Next base: position 27,577 of record JANHZU010000018.1, read on the forward strand.
GATACAATGAGATAATTGTATAGAGTGCTCACCCATGTGAATAGCTTTCATTTATTGTTTACACATGATACTTCATTATTACAGGCTTAACTGAGAAAATAAGTTATTTCTCAGCAAGTTAGATATCTTTTTTATCAGTACAAAAAGCTAAAAACTGGCATAGTTAGTTCCTCCAAATTATTATCACAGCCAAGAAGTTTAGAGTGATTATTAAACCTGTTTTCTATCTCCTGGTCCCCTACTCTATATCCATAAGGTTTTAAAACTGATTGAAATCCAGCCCATGTAAATATTTTTTTTAAATTTGATTCGGTGCCACCTGATTCTAAATTACATTGGAAGGATTGACTTGGATATTGAAGACAAAAAGCAACAATTTCATTGGCTGAGGGGGAATTACTTGTCTCTTCTCAGGAATATCTGATTCTACAGAGTTTGGAACTGGGTCCTGCCATCTTAAAAAAAGTTTATTTTACTTGTCCTATAGAAAACAATTGGAGTTCTGAAAATATGTTTTTTCTTGCATGGAAAAAACTTTAGACAAGTTAGATGACCTCTCTGTGTCTCTGGGTGGCATACAAAGATTAAAACTGAAACCACAACATGAAACCTTATGGTGCCCTTGGTTAAAACAATAGACTCCAATCACAAAAGAAAGCACTGTGGAGTTTGCCTAAGGTCCTAGCTCAAACGCCTGGGGAAACAGCCATATCAAAAGGCTAACAAGGTAGGACTATCAGGGAAATGCTATTCTATAGCACAGGGGCTGCCACTGAGTGCACAACTCCAGGATCCAAAAGGGTAACACTGGTGGAAGGGACCTGGAACTTGTCCTCTCTGGTAAATCTAGTGGAGCAGACAGACAATGGAAGAGAGGTGGTGACCAAAATTGCCCAGGCCCTATGCAGTGTTGGGTATTGTAAGTGATAACCAGCACCTTGAATTGTACCTGGAAGCCGCCTGGGAGCCAATGGAGCAGTGATGTTATGTGGTATATCAAGATACCAATTATTTCTTACCACTGCATTCTGAACCAGCTGTAGTTTCCAAGGGCAGACCCATGTAGAATACAATAATCCAAATGAGTAATGATTAAGGCACAAATTAAGATACTGTTTAGCAGCAGCTGTCAAGTATTATTTTGCTACTTGCCAAAATCAATGAAAGGAGTACATTGTATTTCACTATCTCATTTGATCTTTAGGACTCCCAGGAGATAATTATAATTAATTATAATTACCTCCTGGGAGACGGAAAGATCAAATGAGATAATAGGCTATAATTTCGCATCTGTGGGTACATGATGTAATTCTTTGTTCTCTTTTTTCTTTTTATTGCTTTTTAATTAATAACAAAGAACAGCAGAACACAAAAATAACAAAAAAGCAAGAAAAATGCTGCACCAAAAATGTGAAAAAATTGATAAAAGCAATGTCATTAAAATAAGTTTCATATATACTTGTCTAATGCAAATATTCAAAAATTTTAACAACTGTTCCAAGTTACAACAGCACTGACTTACAACCAGTTCATGTCCTCATAACTTGTGACTTACACATCACCATGACCTTGTGATCAAAATTTGGGCACTTGGATGAATTTATGATGATTATAGCATCATAGGATCATGTGATCACCATTTATGACTTTGCCAACCATCTTATGAAAAGCAAAGTCAATGCGGGAAGCCAGATTTGCTTAATGATAACATAATTCACATAACAACTGCAGTGGTTCACTTAACAACCACAGCAAATGTTCCCTTGTTATCTCCAATTTTCTCGAAGAGCTCTCTAGTCTTTCCCAGTCTATTGTTTTCCTCTATTTCTTTGTGCTGTTCATTTAAGAAGCCCTTATTTCTCCTTGCTATTCTCTGGAAATCTGTGTTCAGTTGGGTATATCTTTCCCTTTCTCCCTTGCCTTTTGCTTTCCTTCTTTCCTCAGTACAGTATTTGTAAAGCCTCATCAGGCAGCCACTTTGCTTTCTTGCATTTCTGTTTCTTTGGGATGGTTTTAGTGGCCACCTCCTGTAGAATGTTACACACCTCCATAGTTCTTCAGGCACTGTCTACCACATGTAATCCCTTAAATCTATTAATCACCTCTCTATATTCATAAGGGATATGATTGAAGTCATACTTGAATAGCCTAGTGGTCCATACTTTCTTCAATTTATGTCTGAATTTTGCAATAAGAAGCTCATGATCTGATCCCAGGTCAGCTCCAGGTTTCGTTTTTACTGACTGTATTGAGCTTCTCCATCTTTGGCTGCAAAGAATGGAGTTCTTTGTTGGAGAATGGAGTGTTGACTATCTGGTGATGCCTATGTGTAGAGTCGCCTCTTGAATTGTTAGAGCATTTGCTATGACCAGCTTGTTAGCCTTTGCCCTGCTTCATTTTGTATTCCAAAGCCAAGCTTGCATGTTACTTCAGCTATTTTTTGACTTCCTACTTTAGCATTCTTATCCCTAAGATGAAAAGGACATCTTTTTTTGGTGTGAATTCTAGAAGGTGGTGTAGGCCTTCAGAGTACCAGTCAACTTCAGCCTCTTCAACATCAGTGGTTGGGGCACAGACTTAGATTATTGTGATGTTGAATGGTTTGCCTTGGATTCGAACCAAGATCATTCTGTTGTTTTTGGGATTGTACCCCAGTATGCTTTTCTTACTCTTTTATTGTATATTTAATTTTAATTTATTATTTATTTTAATTGCATACTTGTTTTATTTTTATATTTATATATACAATACAAAGATTACTATATAACACATGATTAAAAATATTTCTGCTACAGCACTACTTTTGGAAGTGTCAGTTTCCCCACCATATTTATGTAATACTAGTATTTGTTTTAATTCCTACATATTTTCAAGAACTCAAAGAATGTTCATAGTATTCTCTTTTCCGTTTTTTCCTCATAGGGACTGTTCTGTACTTGAGCAATTTCCTCAATCCTATCCCAATACACCTTTACCATTATATCGAGCTACCTCTTACATCCCACAGTCTTTAAGTAATATTTATTTGTGTAGGATTATATTGGGTCAGTTTCAGTTTGTGACTCCTGAAGATATTGACAAGCTGCTTGGGGTTTTATGGGTTGTCACCTATTTGGATTCTTCCCCAACATGGTGAATATCATCATGCAGTGAAGTGTTGGAACAAGTCTTTTGGACAATGATGCTCCCTTGAGGTTTTTTGAATAGTTAGATCTCTTCTTAAGAGGCTATTCTGGATCTTTATGGATCAACAATTAGAAGCTATTTTCTAACTTCCACGATTGAGAAAGGTAACAGGTGGTGATGGTTAATCAACTTCAAACAGAAAATCAATTATCTAGATCTATTTTAAGTTAGAGAAATGAAGCTGAAAATGACTTTGGACAGCCTAATAGATGAATTTTGCCAATAGTCTGAATGAGAAAATGTAATTGTACTGTATTGATTATTTTGGATCTCACTGCAGCTTTCAGTACTATTGGCCATGATACATGTTCAGATGACTAGGGATTTTGAGATAAGGACACTATTGCTGTAGTTCTGTTCCTTTGTTGGGTAAATCTCGTGGTGGTACTTGGTGCCAGCTGCAAAACAAATGTTGTTATATAGAGTCTATTGGAATTCATTCTGTCACCGTCATCTACATAAAACTGCCGGATTAAGTTATCAGGTGATTTAGTGTTGGGTATTATCAGTTTGATAATGACAACCACGCCAATTTCTCCATGCCCTCATTTTAAGCAATGACATTATCTTCTTAATTGCCTAGTTATTGGCAGAAATGATTAAACTAGATGATCCTTGAAGTCCCTCTAATTCTGCTCTGGAGACATCAGGGTTTGGGTGCCGCAGACTTACTTTGTAGCAGACCTGGTGGACTTTTGATCAGGACTTCTTTATTATTGTCCCTAGAATGTGATATGTTCTCCAGCTCCGATAGCAGTGGTTTACCATTTTTAGAAGTCTTCGCAAGATCCTTAAAGGCCCATTTCCTTTGGTACCCATTTGAAGTTATCTGCTCTCCCCACAAAGAAAATGAGTAGGTCTAGCAAGAGTTTAGAAAAGTCAGTGGGCACTCCTGGAAGAATGTTTGCATGTTGAATGTGGATATGTTTGCAGACGTACAGTACTGGGAAAGTGATAATCCTGTTTCTAAAATATTGTTCATTTAAAGGTTATTCCTATAAACGTTTTTGCATTTGCATCATTGGTGGTTGTTTTTTGGAACAGAACGTTCAACTGTCTATCTTTGTTTTGGCTCCAGGTGCTTTTCTAATAAAGAAGTACTTGTTGTAGCAGTAATCTTTGTAATTGTTCACAGCCCCTGGCAACCATTCTATGATGGGGCCTATACAGGTAGTCCTCATTTACAGTTGTTGAGAACAACAGCCCAGTTGTTAAACAAAGCAGATGCTAAGTGAAACTGAGACTGTTCTTATGATCTTACTTCAGTTTTTCTTTGCTTTACAGATCTTGGAAGGTTATAAATGCATTGACTCGTTGTAAAATACTTTTCCATCACCATCACTAAAGGAGGACTACCTGTAATTCATTTTCAAAAACCTGGACTAGAAGTTATACTACATCATGCCTGAAAAAGTTTCTGAATGTTGTAAATGGGAAAAAGTGAGGGAATAAGCAACGAGACAAGAGATTTGGAGTTGTTTAAGTGACAAATTACATGTCATGGACAATCCGTAATTTTTCTTTTAAATACTTTCCTATCTCTTAAAAAGAAATAGTAAAATGCTGAATCAGGAAGCAGCGCATTGAAGGATTGGAGAGGGCCTGCTTCATCCTTTTGTTCTCGTGGTATTCTAATTTGCTACCCATCCACATTCTCTTCTTATTCTTGGAGAGAATATTATACAACATCTTAACATCTTTCCTTTATGGCTGAGAAATCAGCTAGTAGCTGAAGAGAAAGGAAAATGATCTCCCTTCTGTACTTTTGCTCTTGATTTTAGCTTGCAGCAAAGGATAATTAATGGGGGTACGGTAGCCCAGTGGTTAAGATGCTGGGCTTGTCAGCCGGAAAGTCAGCAGCCCAAATTCAAGACCTAGGTGCTGCGTGATAAGGTGAGGTCCCGAGTTGCCCAAGCTTCTGTCAACCTAGCACTTTGCAAGCACACAAAATGCAAGTAGATAAATAGGTACTGTCTAAATTAGTAGGGAAGATAACAGCATTTTGTTATAACAGCATATAGTGATGCTGGCCACATGACCACAGAAGTGTCTTTGGACAACGCTGAGATGAGATGAGCACTGCCCCCTGGATTCTGACACAAAAGGGAAACTCTTACCTTTTAAGGATAATGAAAAATAAAATTTGAGAGACTCCTGAATGTGTCTATTACTCTAGTTAAAAACTGGTCAATGTGCTTTGCCAACATTTTGATACAGATACACCTACCAAATTATAAGCTCTAATGTAATCCAAACAGTGTGTCAGTGTAAGAAAACTCTTGAAAGTCTCCTTCAAATTAATCTGAATTTCTGATGACTTCATGGACATGGTACAGTCTAGGTCCCTTGACAAAACAACCTGGTTCCACAGGCTTGGGATCCAGAGAAGTAGAGAGTCCGTGAGGTAGCTACATTGTGTGTTGGAAGTTGGCCCAGTTTCCTGTGGTCTTATTTACAGTGGGGCAAAAAAGTATTCAGTCAGCCACCAATTGTGCAAGTTCTCCCACTTAAAAGATGAGAGAGGCCTGTA